>JBDJHY010176913.1:0-12189 GCA_039654485.1 Withania somnifera
AAGAAAGATTGGGTCAACAAGCGATCGATCCAATCTTGATGTTTCTTCGATGATTAAAAATAACCAAATGATAATAGAAATTGAATACAAAATACCCATTGTTTCTTCACCCACCAGATGCTAATAGTATAAAAATCATCTCATTTCAACTCGTGGATATCAAAAACTACTTTATCTTAATTTTGATCTATTAAAATTTATCTACTTAAAAGAAACAAACCGGGCTTAGTGGATGATACGAAGAAAGAATTATTTTTGGTGTATTGAAAAATTATTGGGTACGGCTTAATTTCATAGTCCTCTCATGGATTATGAGTTTTTTTAACTATTGGACTTCATAAGTGGATAATGTATGCATCAAACGTCCAGAAAATTTGAGAAGATTTATATGAAACATTCAGTAAAGTGGATGGGTCAAGAATTTTAATTTTCTTAAAGAAATTGCCAACTTATCTCAAGGAACTCTTTATGTTTTGGTCTAATGTTTAATCTAAAATAATCTATCGAATATTTAAAGCTTAGGTCTCTCCCCTTGTTGCAACTACGAAGGATCCACGGAATTCATATTGAACTTGCTGAAATAGAAGCTTTTTTATTTATTGATGGGATTAAATGACTCCTATGCAGAAGTCAAGAGTCAAATTATGTTATTGACTCCTTTTCCATCAGTAAATCAAACGTATTCTTTAATAACGAGTGGTAAAAGTCAAAAAACTTCTAAAGCTGTAACTGAAATCTTAGGTGCTAATCCTGTAGTGAATTCATAAAATTATGAAGTTTCTATATTTACCAGAAAGGGAGTGATATTTGAAATCCAAGGTTCAATGACACTGGTGCAACCAACTATAATATGGACTTTCTCAATAAATAGACAGTAAGCAAATATGATGTTCTTATGAGGATATTTTTTCCCAGTAGGGATGTTTCTGTAGTTACACATTTGGTCACAATTAGTCATTCAATAATAATATAATTACAAATGTGTTTCACCCGCTACAATTAAGTACAATCTTTTATTTATCTCTAATTGACTAAAGAGATGGATTGTCTAGTGACTTTCTACCCTAAATTTGTTTATTTGGGATCTCTTGAATGGGAAGGTGAAGGTGTAATGACCCTCAAAGTTTTTTTTTTTTTATGTTTTTTGTATTTTACCATTTTCCCTTTTCCATAGTTGCTTTATGGTTAACTAAGTCTGGTTTTGTAGTTGTTTTGGGAATAGAAAGGACTTTGGGCTAGTTTTGGAGAAATTTTACTTTTTGAGCTTTAAAGTAGAAAATATGGAATTTTAGGGGTTATTTGAAGTTCAGAACCTCAAATAGGAAATCCTTCAGTTTCGGGAAGTGAATTTTTATCTAGAAAGACCTTCATTTTCTGTTTTGTCCCATTCATATGGTTTTGAGTGGTTTGATGGGATAAAATTAAAATTTTGAGGGAATGCTTGACTTAGGTCAACTTTTGGAGTTAGTGTGTCCAGATTCAAAATATAATGGTTCCATCAAATTTGGAAGGTAGTTGTTGGTCTAGAATGATATCTTATTTATTTTTCATAAGTCCCGAGGGTATTTTAATTTTTTTGGTATTTTTTTATTAAAAATGAACTTGTAAGGAATATTAGGTCAAGAATACCTCAGATTTATATTTTCATGGTTTCATGAGTCCAGAACATTGAGTTTAGTATGGTTGCATATGATTTGTTTGCACGCGATTATGAATGAATTCCGAGGGTCTATTTAGAGTCATTTTCTTCCTTGTATTTTTGCTGTTATAATTGATGTTGGTGCTGTTTGGAGGCTCTACATGGTGCTCTTTTGGAGGCTCTATGAAAGGAAAGGCTCATAATTGATATTGTTCTTCATTGCTAAGGCAAGTTACGATTTTCTTGATCTTTTTATAAAGTATTTATGTGTATTATATGTTAGCTAATTATAATTAGGGGAAATGAGATCATTGGGGGTACTGTGGGGTGTAAAATTATAAAGTATAAACCGGTTACTATTGTCAAGTATGACGGGATAAAACATAGTAAATGTCTTGGTGAATTGTATTCTAAATGTTGAATTTGGTAATTTGAGGGATTATTCATGAGGTTGATCCTTGAATAGGCTTGAATAACTGAGATTTAAACAATACTACTTTGTTGACTATGATGATGATTCGAGGATGATTTATCTTATCGTGGTGAAATTATACTTAGTTGTGTTCTAGAGTTAAATTTACTGTTTTTGGGTGTGGTAACTATTGACACATTATTCCTATTGTAGTTGTGGTAACTTATTTAGAACTTTACTACTTTTGGATGTGGTAACTATTGGCACACTGTTGCTATTGTAGTTGTGGCAATTTTTTCACAACTTTTCTACTTTTAGTTGTGATAACTATTGACACATTAATGTTATTGTAGTTATGGTAATTTGTTCACAGCTTTACTATTTTTAGGTGTGGTAAATTACCCACACTATGTCTATTGTTGTGTGGTAACGTATTCACAATGACATTATTTCACGTGATTCGTCAGTCGAATTAATTATTGATATTATTTGACATTTGTATGGAACTTGTAATCCTTTGTGACCCGAGACTATTATTGATATTTTTTTATATAAATTGAGATTTTGACTGTGTTAGAGGAAATTGTGATCATTGGTTAGTTGTTTGGTCTTTTGTATATCTGTAGACATGGTGTTGTTGGTTGGGCTGCTATATATGTATAACATGTTTGCAGCTTGTAGTATCGAGAGTTGGTTGGATGAAATGAGTTCTACCTTTATATTATATTTATACCATCTGAGGACATTGATGTGTACCGTTGTTCATGTACCTCACCCTTTTTTTCTGCACTTTTTGTGCAGGTGCTATGCCGGACTAGTCTTGAGCTCTCTCCTTTCTCTTACTAGCGGTATTTCTTAGGATATTCATAAGTAGCTATTGTTCGGTCACAACCTCCGAAGTATTATTTTATTATCTCATTATCTTTATTTTCTTGAAAGACTTGTAGATATTTCAAATCATTACTTGCATAATGGACCAAGATCCAGCCGAGAGAGGGCAGTCTTTAGAAACAACAGGTTTGGGAAAGCAATTCTATATAGAGGCTTGTGCAGTGGCAACTGGTTGTTGGGGATGATTTATATTTGTGGGTTTTCATTTATTAGTTCGATTATAGTTCTGTTATGATTTATGTTTTCGTATTTAGTTTGATTTTCCTTGATTTATCATTAATTTGGCTAACGTATCGGGATAAGAAGATAGGTTCCATCACAATTGGATTCTGAATCATGACAAAAGGAGTTCAGTAAAAGTGTCCTGTGAAGCCATCAGAGCTACTAGTACTGTCCTCATTCAATTCAAACACTACTCTTCTGACTTCCTCTTCTGAAGGCTATGCATTCAACATGTTGTTATCTTCCTCTGAAATAAATTGAGGAATATTAGTGAAACTGGATATTGCAGAAATCCCTGTGAACTTCTCCTAGAAGAAAAAAATAGATTGTGATGCCATTTGATCTTCCCCTTTAGACCAACTTCCATCTTTCTTAACATTATTTGAATAGATAATATCTTTATTCTTCCACTTACTAGATTATGGAAAAATCTAGGTTTCCTATCCCCTTCTTAAACCACTGAATTCCAACTTTCTATCTCTGAATCTCTTCTTCATAATGAAGATATTGTTTCAACTCAGCATGTGCCCTTTAAAAAACAGCTCTGTTATCAGTAGTAGAGTGTTTTTTAAGTAACTCTTCTTTCATTTTAACAATTTCTTCTCTGACTATTAATTGGTTGAAAATGTCCCCAAACCTTTCCTTACTCCATGCAAAAAGTGCTAGTTTGGTCTTCTTCATCATTTACCTTAACCTGATGAAAATATCCTCTCCATTCCTTGAAACCCAATTAAGCTTAACTACCTCCTCAAAGTCTTCTTTCTCAATCAAAAACTTTAAAAATTTGAAAGTTATGATAATATGAGATTTTTTGCTTCCACCAGTTAATAACAAAAGGAGCATGATCTGAACCAATCATTTCTAAATGTTCTAACTCAACATTACCAAAGATATTAAGTAATGTGTCATACCTCGTGACTCACTCCCTGGGTATGTCCAGCATTCTCAGCCATTAAGTTTCCCTACCATCCTTGGAAGAACTACTTGAATCATGCATATCTATACTCACATCACTCAACGGAACAAAAATCAACAATAATAGAAGTGTAATGGGCTCCTCAAAATAATCAATAAATAGTCTCAAATAAATAATAGATAACTCAAGTCTCAAAACCTTACACCTCAATCTAAAATCCTCTGCTAGCTAAATAATGGACTTCTAGCACAAGAGTTTACTAGCTAGTCTCTAACAAATAAAATAATAAATAATAATTCTAAAGTCCAAGCTCTAGATCAACAAAATAAAATAATTTCATAGCTTGCTATCGAGTCAAGTGATAACTCACCAATCTTCTAGTCTTCTAAGAATGCAAGTAATGTCAACCTCGAACACACGGATGGTTGGCAGTATCTAAATGGTATTTAACACATGAAACAAGAGTAGAATCAGCATATAAAATATATACTTAGTACTTGAAAAGGTATAAAATAGGATATATAGTATATTGATAAGTGCTATACAACGCATGAACAATAAATATCAACTTCAGCTCTAACTCAAGTAAGAAATTTAACAGTTTATTATGAGAACAGTTAAAAAGCTCATGTCTCAATTAAACTCACTAAAACAGCTTAACTCTTCAGTTTTTAACAAAAGATAGAGACTTATCTAAAAATAAGCTTTCACTTTCTTCTTTCAGAACTATCTCTTTTACTTCTCTTTCTGGGAGTTTCCATAACTGACATACCTCAAGGCATAAAGCGATGAAGTACACATATCTCACCACAGGATGAGACATTGTTTCTAGTAGATCCAACTAGACACTCTAGATACAACTGATTGGTGATAAATTAAGACCCTACGCTGGCTATGCAGGTTATGGGTGGTGGGAACCTGAATGCCCACCCATGGTGCTAATACTCCTTTCATTAAATTTTACATCAACACTCAACACTCTTGATTTAATAGAACACCCACAATGGAACCATAAGTCAAACTACAACATCAACACTCTAGACTAGTGGAACACCCTAAATGGAACTAACTAGCCCAAATCATCATTCAAAACCATGGTTGGTTAACATTCTTAATCAAAATCTCAATTTGACACTTTATAGTCAACTTCACTCTCAGCTTGTAAATAAATCTAAAATCATCATCAAAACTCTCAATTTACTTCAATTAGTCAATTTAAACCTGCTTCACATTCATACTCAAAATCATGTAAAAAGTCAAGTAATTATGACACTTCAACCCTTATATCAAGTTTTAAGAATAAACCCTGAAAACAATCATCAATTCTTACCTCAAAGCTTCTTTCTTTATTTTATTTCAATTATGAAAATATTCTTAACTCATGAGTACTTTCATAATTAAATAATCATCATGAAAACTTTATAATTCTAACTCAAAAACATCAATTAAATCAGTACTTTAGGAAATCAAAGTTAATAAAATTAAACAAGAACCCATGTGTGCTTTTACATCTTCAAAACCTTATTTAGAAAAGACTTAAGCCTCAACATTATAAAGAGGATATTCCCCAATCGAGAATGATTAATCCTCATATTTTTGTATATATAAATATTGTAGGGCCCGTTTGACCATACGGAATGAATTCTTGATATGAGTTGTAGTGTATGACTCTTTAATATAATTTTCCCACATAATACAAACAATCTCCTCATGTTAAATATGCACTCGATCGAATGATTAAGAAGAGGGACGAACATTATTATTTTAAGTCATTTATTGGTCAATATCATTAGCAACTATATCATGATGCTCGTATTGGGTGAAGGTTGGTAAAGTTAAATATAATATAAATATTTTTTGTTATAAAATATAAATTTATGGGTTAATTTTAAAAAAATTTAAAATATAAAATCACAATATGAAATTCCAAATCAAGCTTTTTGGAGAATTTGAAATTTCTTCTCATGTCTTAAAATTATGAGATGAAATCGACGTCGAAATGATGAATTCGTCTCGTGATTTGAAATTATTGAGATGAAATCTCATGACCAAATACCTATTAGGGCCCGTTTGGATGTGCGGTATGAGATTATTATTTGAATTTTATGAGTCCTAAAAATACCACCAACAACCTTACTACAAATAAACACACCTAGTAATCGCGCTCAGCTGCAACGTGCGCGCTAGTGCCTGTAAAACAGATCCCAGGGTGGTCCCTGAGATAATCTCCGATGCTTAAGTTAGTATTAAGATGTAGAGAAATTCCAATTGTATTTTAGAGTAGTATTGTGATCGTACCTTTTCCTCTAAACGTCTTGGGATTTTATAGATGTCTATAGCAATCATGTTTGGTACATGTTAGGATTTCGGAGTGATTTTCGGGTTGATACCAATTACTGCACCTATTAATGGAAATCCTACCAAAACTCTACTACTTATGAATGGTATCATAATTTTTTCTTTTTATTAGGAGTCCTTTTCCAATTAAGGTAGTTGATTAAATATAGGAATTATTCTTCTAATAGTAAACATGGTAAATATTAATTTAAACATTGTAAATATTGATTCCTGGTTACAACCGCTATTCGACAGTAGTCCTCCCTCCAAGAGTCGATGTGTGTATTTACGCTACTCGATTGAAGTCCTTGAGCGCGCACCCCCAAGGTGCTTTCCCCAGGGTCATATGCACAGTTGGTGCTTTAGTGTTTATTCAGACATTTCGACCGGATTGGCAAGGCTCGACGTGGGGTCCTTGTGCGTATTGGGGTAATGTTCTCCCTATGATGATATACCCCGGTTGTAGGTGAACCAGCCTATAAGCGAAGTAACTGATCTAAAGTCGCATTTCATCTGAGGTCAATTTGACCTCAGATAGTTTATTTCAGAGTAACAGAGTTTTTGGTCATGGTTGATGGTCTCTCAACTATATTGTCGAGGTGGTGTTTACTGCCCCCTTTGTGTATTCTGAGGCTAGATGGGATGAGACCAACACTTTACCTCGGTTTCCCTCTTTTGGAAAGGGGCTAAGGCGGGAGTTTTTACTGGGTCACCTGGTTTTCCCGCCTCTGCTTTCAACGTGTCATGATCCTTTTAATTTTTATACATGCTTCATAATCACTGTGGGAGACGTATCGTGTTCTATATGTTTTTCCTGGGGAACAAGCAACTTTTACTGTACCGCATCTCCTCACCTTTCCCCAGTAAATGTCATAATTACTATCGTTTGGAGTTTTTCACCACGTATATATATACCCCATTTTCTTTCATTTACTCTTTCTGGTCATATCGTTGCTTCTCTCTTAGAACTTTTTATCCTCCATTGTAGCTTTCCTGCCTTCTTCTTTTGTCATAAAATTAGTAAGTATGTCTTCTTCCTCTCCTTCATCTTCTTCTTCTTCTTCAGATACGTATGAGGCCAAGGTGTACCATAAGGGTAGTAATTTACCCATGTTGTAGTCTTTGACTACTTCCCCTAGCCTCTGGGGGACAAAATTTGGAAGTTTTAAAGGTAGAAAGTAGTCTTTCTGTGGACTATTTGTTATCTTTTCTCAGGAGACATCATTTTCCTTCTGATTTTGAATTTATTCTCCCTACCCCTAGTGATAGGGCTTGTTCCCCTCCCATGGGGTTTTGTGCCATGTATTCCTATATAGTGGCAGGGTTTAGGTTTCCTGTTTTTCCTTTGTTAATTGGTATTTTGGATTCTATCATAATCTTACCTAGTTAACACCTAACGCTTTGCGTACAGTAGTAGGTTTCACCCTGGTTTGCTCCAAAGTTGGGGTGGTGCCTTCTGTACATTTGTTCAAATATTTTTTACTGTAAAAAGATGTGTCTCGAGAGGGTGGTACTTTTTTAGTTTTCTGTAGCTTTAGGATCATTCGTCCCTCCAAGGTCTCCGATTAGAAGGGTAATTTTTCTTTTTTAAGGTAGACGACAGCCACTTTTTGCTGAACTGGAATTTAGTTCGAGCCAAGTATGTGACGCCTGGCAGTGTTGACCTTTTGGACCTCGAAAGGATTCTTCCTCATCATAGTCGTTTCACTGACGCCGACCTATTTTTAGCGGCGTCATTTCTTTTAACCGGGGAGGCGAGGAGGTCCCACCAGAAGGGACCTAAGGTAGTTTAGAAGTCTATTTTTACCAAGGTGTTTTTTCTAAAAGACTACCTGAGCTGACTTCTCTTGTTTCTTTGTTTCAGTGGTGCATGTTAACTTTTTTCCATAAAAGTGGCCCTCCAGTCCTTCCACTAGGCAAACTAAGGAGCTCGGGTCAACTAAGGAGGTCACTCTTCCTCCCTTGGCTCGCGTGACCAAGGTTATTGACCTCGCTGGGCCAGTCGTGGTGAGCCAGAAAGAGAGTCTGGTTCCTAAGCCTAGGTCGAAGAGGCTAAGGGTTTCTCTGGTGGCTCTTACTGGGGATATGTCTCGGATCGACCTCAGCGAAGTAAGACGCCTTTTGCTTTTTTTATGGTTTTAGTCCTTAACTTCCAACTAACTTCCCTTTATTTCTCGCAGGTTTTTTCTAAGATGAAGTCCATTTTGGCTCAGAGAGTGAGCGATGCAAATAAAAAAATTTGTCGTGAGATGGTGCACAAAGGGATCTAGAGGCCCGTTTAAAGGCTTCCGAGGAGAGGAGGGGGTGGATAGAGAAATAATAAAGGCAGTTGAGGAGAAAATGAAGGTGGCCGAGCTAAACATAAAGATTGTCGAGGAGAAAGCATTCAAGAAGAGGAAAACCCCATTCGAGATGCCTATTTTCTTGGAGATAACTTGGTTTGAACTAGAACAACGGATTTGTGAGCAAGAGCGTATTTCACAGCTAATTCAACAACAGCTATTTCTGACCCCTTCCCCTGTTCCCGCCTATGTATGTAGGATATTTTAAGAAGTGAACATCCTTCTATGTAGCAGGTTTCGAGAAAAGAATAGGGAAGGAGGCATCAGCAAAACACTGCTGTCTATTCCAAAAACAAAAGCCCCGTAGCACCCCAGGACGGGAGTAGGGGATGGCCCTATGTGCAGGCAACAGTAGCACCGGCTCTACGAAGTCAAAATCGAATCTTTCTGTTGGCTTTCCCAATTCATTCATGAATAATAATTCAAGGGGGTGACACGAGTACTTCTAGCTACTTCGCCTACTTCTTATTATGGTGGCTATGTTTTCATGGTAAAAATGAATGAAAAGAGTGATGAGCGTGCTATTTTCAAATCGATTGATAAATAGCCTGATCTATTTTAATAGATAGAAAGAGATAGAGAGGGAATGAGCGAAGTACTTGTTCTTGGTTTTGTTTAATAGATGTCGAGTGCCACTTTTCCCCATCCAAGAATCTCCATCTGCTCTAAGTGTTATGATCAAGTGCTTTCTAGGTCGTCTCATACCTTCTAATTGGTATTTATCTCCAAAATGGCAACATAGTGAATGCAGAACTTTTGCAACTAGATATGAGCTTGGCAAGGGGATTTTTCTAAGGTTCTGTTTGAAAAGATAACCAAGACCATTGCTATGCTTTTTCAAAGTACGTCTCATCTATGAGAAACTCCTTGGTTATTGCCATAAGGACGGTGGTGTTGGTTGAGGTCACCAGGGCTTACCTGGATCTTCTTGTCTGAGGTGGTCAGTTCAGCTATGACACGGGCGTTGAGGCTAGGGTGATGGAGGATTTGATCAAGGCCATTCTCAATCTTCCTGAGCTTCCGCTGATCCACTACATTGCCCAGCGCTCTACACCTTTGACATTGGAGGAATTAAAAGTCTACAATAAGGATGTTGATCCGGATATCACAGAGTTTTTTGATGTCGAGGTGCCCGCGTCTGCTTCTGCAGTCCCCTCAAGCCCAATTATTGAGGTGCTTGCTAAGGTACCTATTGTGGTCGCTGTTGTGGTCCCTTCTACCACCCCTTCTACCGAGCTGATCGTGGATATTGAGCCAATTTCGACTGTTCCACAGGTCGGGGATAATGTGTAGCTTAGGATTTGTAACTTTTTCTACCCTTTTTTTTTTCTTTTGTAAATATCTCGGCCTCAGGCCTTTTGTTAGTAAAAGGATCTTTTTATTTATCTTGTGCATTTGTTTCTCATTATTTGCTTTTAACTTTCATCAAATTATCTCTTATACACTTGAACAAGTAGAAAGGGAGAACTTCTTCCTACGGAGGCTCATTCATGAGAAGAATAAGGAACTCCACAAACAAGAGTTTATAAGATACTTCCAGACTTGCAGAAATGCTAAGTTCATGTGTTTGATTAAAAAGCTTAGGGAGTCTAATGATGAGGTGAAGTGGCTAATGAAGGAGAATAAGGAGCTCTCCCGGAAGCTTGATTCCCAGTGGGGTGATGCCCTTAAGCTGGTTGACAGTACTGAGAAGAGCGTTGCCTAATTGAAGGCAACCCGGTAGGAGCTGGACTTCAAGCACTATGAAGCCGAAACTTCGGGACTAGATAAGGGAGTATAAGAAGGTAGTGTTCTAGGAAGGAGGATTTCTTACCTTCGACGAAGTGGAAGAACGGGTTGCTGAGCTGGCTATCATTCTCTCCAGCATTATCAGTGAGTATGGAGAGGCATCTTCCACTTTCAAGAAGAACAAGGTCATTTTGGACAATATTCTACCATGTACGAGGATGTGAAGAAGTGGCCTTAGTACTTCAGGGCCAATATGCGGGCCAGTACAAGTCGGTCCAGTCCTTCCTTGGCTATTGTCTCCTCAGCATCTCCAACCTCCATTGTTACTCCTGTACTAAGAGGGAGCAGACAAGGTAGACCACCTCGGAACACTTGAAGTCCTAGAATTTAAGAATTAAGCATTGTATGTATAGCTAGGAAATAAGCATTGTATTTATAACTTTCTCTGTATAGGATTCATTTTCCTTTGGGAATGTACTTTCACCATTTTTTGAAAAAAATTGATTCATTCATACCTCTGTATTTACTACGACTTAATAAATTTCCTAATTTTGATGTGCATTAACTAAGTCAATGAGCAAGTACCATTTAGTTCGGCACTTCGGTCGAACCGAGCTCTTGCGAGAGGTTAATTTAGTCAACCGATGCGAGATTGATTTTCTTTAAGTTTTTAGCATTTTTTCCTAACCAAGCTGAACCGAGCTCTTATGAGTGGGGTGAATTTAATCTACCAATGTGAGATCGGTTTTCTTGTAATTTGCGAACAACCTCCCATTTCTGAGGTCAATTTAATCATAATTTATGGCATTTTGCCAAACCGAGCTCTTATTTTTTAATGAGGTTGGTTTAATAATGATTGTGGCGCTCTGCCGAACCGAGCTCTTATTTTGACCAGGTTGATTTAATGAGGATTGTGGTGCTCTGCCGAACCGAGCTCTCATTTTGACAAGGTTGATTTAATAATGATTGCAACGCTTTGCCGAACCAAGCTCTCATTTCGATGAGATTGTTTTAATAAGAATTTTGTTAGTCCTTTTTCAGGCTGGGATTTTTCCCTTAGCGATTTATTCACATGGCAGTATAAAAAAGGCAACTACAACTATTAAAACGTAAAAAAGATATTGTTAAGACATGAATATTGCTTTAATCATAAGACATCGTATATTTATTGATGGAACCTCCGTAAATTACTTTTATTCCAGGTCCTTGGTATTTTAGTACCGTCTAGTTTTGCTAGTTTGTAACTCCCTGCTTTGGAAGCTTCGATCACTACATAAGGGCCTTCCCAATTAGCTTCTAATTTTCCAATCTTCTCAGCTCGGCTGGCCTCGTTTTGTCTCTGGACATACTACCCTGGGCTCAATTAGGGATTTTTTACCTTGTCATTGTAGTATCTAGCCGTGTCTTGTTTGTACCAGGCTTTTGAAATAGTTGCCATCTCCCTTCTTTGCTCCAGGAAGTTGAGGTTTTTTCCTTAGCTCTTCTTCGTTACTTTGTTCGATGTAGTATAGTGACCTTGGACTTGGTACCCCTATCTTAGCTGGGATCACTGCTTCTGTTCCGCAGGTAAGGCTGAAAGGGGTTTCCCCATTGGGTGATCTTGGGGTTGTTCTATATGCCCATAGGACGTTAGATAAGTTTTCTACCCAATCCCCTTTGGCTTGATCCAGCCCCATTTTCAAGCCTTGTAGCAGTGTTCTAT
>JBDJHY010176923.1:0-12189 GCA_039654485.1 Withania somnifera
TCACCATGGGGCTCCCAACATCGTTAGGAATCAAAGCTCCAAAATTGAGCACAATTCGAGTGTGGGAAGGACTTCAACATAGTCTGGGCAGATTTTACATACACGGGGTGAAAGATGCGATTTTTATGAATTAAACATTGGAATTTTGATATATTAATGATACTATAAGCAGAATATACTAAGGGAATAAAGAATTACACAGGAATATATGGATTATCACATGACATTCTCAATTTCATCACTTGGGGGTCATTAATGGAGGAAATCAAGAAAACTAAGAAGTATAAACAAAGAAGACTTACCCAAAATGTGATGGAATTGAAGAATAATGATATGTGGATATTTCTTAACCTTGGAATGATGTTTGGGAGTCGTTTTTCACCGTGGAACTGAATAAATCTTGATGTTTTTTTTTTAATGAAAATGTAAGGTTGTGTACAAATTTATATACTGCTAGTTACCTTACTCATTGCAATCGTGTGAGGTGACTCGCGATTGCATAGTAATGAGGAATTGGTCATCATGATTGCGTGAGTTGCCTCGCGATCGCATAGAGGAATTGGCTATAGCATAGTGATCACGGGAGCTACCTTACAATCATATAGAATCCTGAGTCATTGAATCGCGATCACATGAGAGGCTATCGCAATCACGTAGAAGAACCTCACATGCATTAGGTGCTGGTTTTTTATAGAAAAACCATGAGAAGAAACATGCCCCGAAACACCACTCGAAATGCATTCGGAGTCCAATTTAAAGAAAACTATTCACAGACACCCAAAATAATATTTCAAACTCAACGGTGCAGATGAAATCAGAATCCGAGGTCGTTTTAGATATAGGTTGACCCGGTCAACCTATAAGCTAAAATTCAAAATTTTTCCACCAAAACCTCGAAATACAATGACAAGTCCAAAAATTGAACCAACACTTCCCCTAGCCTAAAATCATCATTCTGGAGCTGTTGGAAGTGTCAAAATTCCGATCCAACGCTCCGAACACTAAATTACCACCCAAGCTCCACCTTGAGGCCATAAGCTTAACTAAAATCCATAAATTGGCATAAATTACAAACGAAAACTCCAAAACACAAACTTAAGGTCAATCTTAACTTTTTTTGGCAATCCGGAGCTAACTGAACTATCGGAATTTAATTTTGAGATCATCCTGAAGAAAATTTAACTTTGGTCAATGAGTACATATTTTTAAGCTCAAAAATAGAAAATTTAAGATATTTCTCAACAGAGTCGCCAGGGATCTGAACTACCGGTTCCAGCAAGTCATAAATGACTTGGGGAAGCTACTAAAATGCTCTAGATTACAAAACGTCATATATTTCTTATAAATAACCATGAGGATCATTACATTAATATTTGCGTAACTCATCGAGAATTTCTCAATTTAGTAGAAAGTGTATGGAAGAAAAGGTTTAAAGGAAGAGCAACGAAAGTTACATGGGAAAAATTAAAGCACTCAGACCACTGTTTAATTCTATTAACGTAGAGGAGTGTAAGGGAATCAATCAAAATATAGTGCAAGCTAGAAGTGACCTTTTAATTCAAGAGAAACTCAACAGTAGCTACTCTGACTAGCTGCTAGAACAGGGGAAAGATACAGTTATACAATTGGAAAATGGTCTCTGATAGAAGAAAATGTGATGAAGCAAAGATCAAGAGTGAAATGGATGAGATTAGATGATGCAAATACCAAGTATTTTACTGTTGTGGTTAAAGAAAGAAGTCAAAGAAAACAGATTCAGGAACTCACTGCAATTGATGGTGCTAAATTAACATCCCCTGAAGATATTAAGCAGGTGGGTTCTACTGCTACATATCTACCTTCTGTAGATAGGTTGGTGATGCAAAATGGACCACAACTCAATCATTCACAAAAGTTGCTTCTTATTGAGGAAGTTACTAAGTTGGAAATTCAAAAAGGCTTATGGGATATCGGTGATGACAAACCTCCTGGAGTGGATAGTTATAATGCATTTTTGTTCAAGAAGTCCTAGTCTATTATCAAATAGGAACTCATTCAGGCAGTTAAAAATTTCTCTCACTTTGGAAAACTTTATAGAGCAGTTAACTATACAGTTATCACTTTGGTGCCTAAAATACAGTGCCCACTTACTATTGTACTGTGATGTATAAGGTTATCTCTAAGGTGTTAGTTAGGAAATTGCAGAGGGTGATACCTACCATAATTTGTGAAGCACGGGCTGGTTTCACACCATGAAGGAAGATTGTTGATAATATTATACTTTCTCATGAACTGATCAACGGATACACTAGGAAACACATCTCCTAGATGTATGATTAAATTGGATTTGAAGAAAGCTTATGACTCAGTTGAATGGAGTTTCCTGGAACAAGTGATGGAGGGACTGGTTTTCCGGATACATTCGTAAGGTGCGTTATGGAATGTGCAAAAAATTTCAACTATTTTGTGGTGATAAATTGAGAATCAACAGAGCCTTTTGATGCTTCTAAAGGACTAAGAGAAGGGGACCCAATCTTTCCTTTCTTATTTTCCATATCTATGGGATATTTGAATAGATGCTTGAGAGGGCTAAAGGAAGTTAAATAGTTCAAATATCATCCTAAGCCTGCAAAGTTGAGCATCACACACCTTAGGTTTGCTGATGATTTTCTTTTGTTCCATAAAGGAGATGTTGATTCTACTTTCCATATACAAGAATAAGCTCTCAAATGCTTCAGGTTTGCAAGCCAATATAGATAAAAGCTCAGTTTACATGGGAGGTGTGAAGAAGGAGACTCAAATTATTACTCTGAATAAGTTGGGTTCTGGACATGGGGAACTACCCTTTAAGTACTTTTGGGGTACCTTTAGCAACTAAAAAGCTTACTCTAATTCAGTGGAGGTCTCTGGTTGACAAAATGGTGGTCAGGATATCATCTTGGACTGCTAAGCTGTTATCATATGCTGGAAGAGTTCAACTAGTCCAAACTATATTATTTGGTATCAAATCCTATTGGTCTCAACTATTTCAGATCCCATCAGCAGTTATGAAGGCTATTGAAGCTCACTGTAGGAGTTATATTAGGTCTGGAACCTACACTTTAACAAAGAAGTCTCTGATTGCTTGGGACAGGCTATGTTCACCTAGGTGTGTGGGTGGTTTTAACTTGATAAATATGAGATTACGGAATAAAGATGCTTTGACCAAGAGCTACTGGGATTTAGCTCATAAGGAGGACAAGTTGTGGATTAGATGGGTACATATTTACTATATAAAGTACCAGTGGATTGCAAGCTTGATTATCCCCAAACAAGCTAGTTGGATCCTTAAGAAGATGCCTATTCATACCCTGGATAGTCTTTAGGGATGTTTAATTGGGGCAGCAGGATAAGTGTATCCAAGTTGTAGTTTTGTAATGCTTCTTTGGTGATTAATAATACACAGTTAGATACCAAAAAAAAAATAATTAAAGACATGATTTGTGATCATTTACAAAGGACCTAGCGTTACTGTCAAAACTCATGTTTTTGTGAACTCAACTTTGTTCCCTTCTTGTCTTCTTGAACTTAAGTAATTATGGTGATAGATTCACGATGATTCAGTTGTTTGGTCTATGATAGAGTTTAGATAAGTCCAGTTTGAACATTGTAACATGAATTTGTGATTAAATATCCTTTAAATAGCAGTTCATGTGTTAAGAAGCTAAAATCACTTGTTTTACATTTGTTCATACTTTGTGAGATCTCACTAATGATTAGATGCTAATATTTATCCCATTTTTTGTGCATGATACCCCTTCCGAGTCCAAATAACCTTCTACGTTCCTTGCATTTCGATGGGTCAAAGCCAGAATTTGAGTCAAGACTCAACCAAGTCCAAAAAATGGACTGAAGACAGGAAGACATAAGCAAAAATATGAAATGGGCTAAAGGCCATAAGATTTTAATAGGGCCCGAGGCCTAAAAATTTCAGGCCTAACTTTATGTTTTTCCCTTTTATTTATTTGTAAATTTTAATTAGTTGAAAAGTCACTTTTTATTTAAGGTAATCCCTTTAATATAAAAGCCTTAAAAGTTTCTTTTTTATTTTTATATGCGTGATAAAATTTATTTTTTTCACATAAAAGAAAGAATTTTTCTTCTCGCCTTAATTAGTTTGCCAAAATTCCATCTTCTTGGAAAAAACTTATCTTTTTTTATATAACATGTTATTGTCTCTTCTTTATAAAAAATAATTCAATTTCTTCCGAGTTTTGATAAAAATGCCCTTTGCCTTTGGTCAAAATTTAAAAAGTGCATTATTTTTTAAAAAACTTGAACAAATTTCGGTAAGGTTGGCCATTTCGAAAAATTAGCCACTATATCTTTTTATTTTTTTAAAATTTGAATATTGTTTTTCCCAAAAGATTGCAAAGTATCTACATTTGCAAATTTAACCAATCTTGCATGACTTAGCCTGTCTTCGCTCATTTGCGAAATATAATGAAGTAAATTTTACAAAATTACTCAATTCAAGTTTCTGATAATAAAATTGCCTAAATTTGGACTATTTCTTTAGATGTCGAATATCATTTCGTAAAGAGATTTGAATAAAAGGTTTTGATAATCTTGACCATTATGCAAAATTAGTCATTTGGTTCAAAAAATTAATCTTCTTTTCAAAACCATTAAAAGTGGTTATGTTTGCAAATTTAGTCAAGAGGACTATTTCATGACTTAACCAAATTTTCAAATATTTTCAAACATAGACATTTCAAAGTTATTTGCTTTTTAGAGTTATCATTGGTCAACGCAGTTTCGAGATGTTCCCCAAGTGTCTAAAAATCTTTCACGGGAAGAGAATTACCAGAATCTTTTCTCAGGATTTCTAAAATTTAAGTTATCTTCTTGTTTGCGATATCTGAATTTAAGGTTTTCTTAAAAAAAATTTCAGATATTAGATGGTGACTCTGTCTTGTTTTCAGGTTATTTTGAAATTTTGTTAAGTTTTTAACTAATCTGAACTTTTACCAAGATAACCATCTTTCTGCATTTTACAAATGAAAGTACTTTTCAAGAAAAAGACTTTTGAAATAAGAAAAGATAATACAACAAAGATAAATATGTCAAGGTAGATGTGTGGACTTACTAGGAGTGATCGGATTAGGAATGATGATATCCGAGATAAGGTAGAAGTGACTTCCGTGACAGAAAAGATAAGGGAAGAAAGACTGAGATGGTTCGAAAATGTGAAGGTGAGGTATGCGGAGGCACCTGTGAGAAGGTGCGAGAGGTTGAATATAGTAGGTATGAAGAGAGATAGAGGTAGACCAAAGAAGTACAAGGGAGAGGTGATTAGGCAGGATATGGTGCAGCTTCATGTTAATGAAGTCAGGACCTTAGATAGGAGGATGTGGGGATGCATATTACGGTAGAAGGCCTGTAGTTGGAGGAGCGTTGGTATGTTTTTTTAGGGGGGGAGGGGGCGGTTAGGCTTGTTAGTGTTTATAGTTATCTTAGCTACAATATGGTAACTCTTGCTTTACTGTCGACATACCATCACCCGTTGCTTGTTGTTTTCGATTATCACTGTATTTTTTCATGTACCTTAGTTAATTGCTTTGGTTGCTTTATCCTTTTCCTCTTGCTTCATACTTGGATATTTCTGCACTTGAGCCGGGGATCTTTGGAAACAGCCTCTCTGCCTATTCTTTTTTAACCACACTTGTGGGATGTCATTGGATGTGTTATTGTTGTTGTTGTAAAGTAAATAAAATAGGGATATTTAGGAAATTAAACTTTTAACTTAAGTTATTCATGCTTTTAATGTAGTGGGTCTACATATAAGGCATTGTCTTCCACGAAATGGCCCATGAATCATCGTCCATAAAAGGATCATTTTTTCTTCCATTGGCTACTAAAAGCGTTGCAATGATATCAACCTCATATATATCGAGAAATTTCTGAAGATTAATGGACTAATTGCAAGAAACATTATTAGTAGAAAGTGTCTCATGTTAATAGGTGCCACTCATGCACCCAATATGCTCAGTATAATGCTATGGCAAATCTTGTTTCAGTTCCCACTCAAAACTGATCGACTTTTCTTTTATTTCATTTCATCAAAAGAAAAGTTTAAAGTAATAAGACGGGGTAATATTTTAATTTTAAGTAATTAGTAAATGGAGATCTTTTGTTCCTCATTTGTACTACGTTGGCAAGATTTTTTGTCGTATTTGAAAATGTGCGAAGAACTGTTTATCCCATAACGCAACAATGATTTTTTGACATGGACTGAATTCTGCGTGCTTACAACTGTTTTCAAATTTCCTTATCAAAGGAAAAATCAAAGTTAATATAGTTTCCCATGTCATTCTTTGGAAGTCAATTTCCAATTTCTATTCCAAAACAAAGTACATAATTTTTCTTTTCGTGAAAATGAAATTTAGAGGACAAATTTAAATCTACCTACTCTAAATAAAGACTTAAATCCACAATAACTAATAAACTGTCATAGTGATTGTCTAACGAGATACTATGCAAAATAAGATCGTCAGGTGAGTCACATATTGCGCATGTACCGCTTTCTAATTTTGGAAATGGGATTTAGACTTTATCGACTTATTATCATTTTTAAATTTTGATTAATTTCTCTCAGGTAAAAGATTTTGGGGTATTTTGAACGCGTTAATTTTTTATTTAATCTTTTTATCTCCAAAACTGTTGACTCAATGTATTGTCGATATAAATATAATCACGAGGAAAAAAAAGGCGGGGGTCTACAGTACCAATCCTTAGCCCTTGAAGAAAGCCAAAAGTCAATTCTAGGGTATTTGCTCCCTCTAACTTAAGGTTGCCAATAGGCCGGGCTGAGCCGGTCCAAAAAATTAGTCAGATTTGATTTCGGTTCGGTTTGAATTTGGAAATATTTTGGCCGGTTTAAAATGGAACGAACAAATTCGATTGATTTGCTTGATTTGAACCGGTCCGACCCATATGAACAATATTTGGTTCGATACATTATTAAGAATATATGCTAACGATATGTCGATATACGCTAAAGATATATATTATATACTAACAATACATACAAAGTGTACTAGAGATATATACTACATGTTAAAGATAAATATATATAATAATAAAAATATATACTAAATATATATCCTAAAGATATATATATATATATTATATACAAATGATATATAATAACGATATATACAAAAAATATATACGATATATCTCTAAACATATTAAGAATGTACCCATGCTTCTCCATCATCTATTCTCAACACTTCTTCCAAGGTTCAATTCGTTGATGTTGAGGTACAATTGTAGCGAAACATTTTATACCAACAAACTAAGTAGCAATTATTGAAGATATGAAAATGCTTTAATATTCGTATTGTTTACAAATATCTTCTACCTTATTTTTATAAATTGAATTTCAGGGAATGAAATTCGCATTCACATAAACATTACCAGGACATTTTGATCTTGAGATCATTTTTTATGATACGAATTTTACTAAAGCGAACGATGATTTGCGCATTAAATTGGGGGAAAGTCTAAATTGAATGGGATAAAAGAACTTTTTTTTCAAAAATTGGCTCAACCAAACCTGCCTTGCGGCAGTTTGCCTCTCTAGATCTCGAAAATTATGTGAAATAAAAAAAATCAACTAAAACGGACATTCGACTGGAAAGTTATGACCATTCAAATTTTTTTATCAATTTACAACTAGTTTTCCTCCTTCCACTCCTTATTTTTCGTTTTTCCTTAACTTAGATATATATTATATACTAAATATAGTAAAAGAACATATTTAGAATAAATACTAAAAATATATATTATATATTAAAGATATATACTAAAGATATATTAAACATATTAAGAATATATATATATACAAAATATACTAAAGATATATAGCATAATATACTATATCTATTTTATTTATTTTTCTAAAAAAAAATTAAAATAAAAAGTTATGCCGAATTGGGACATTTTGGGCCGGGCGGTTCCATACTGTTTGCTAGGTTTACTCTAACTGAATAAGCTTCAACTTCTATACCTTAAGAAATATTAATGGCACTTTCGAAAAGTTTTACGTAGCTTTTACATTGTTTTTATTTTTTATTTTTATACTTCAAGAGAAAAAAGGTATGATAATAAAAAATGCAAATATGTATGGACATATGTTTCACTAAGATGAGCCAAATTTAATTAAATAATGATGGAATTATATTAAATTAACTTGGTTTACACATTGGTGAAAGTGGAATCAATGGCCGACCAGGCATAATCATAGTGTTATCAACCTTTCTTTTGCTTTAGAGTACTTAACTTCGACAACTTATAGGGGTGGGGCAAGAATATAATTATCAGGGTTCCTCTTTTTTTTTTTTTTTTTCTTTTTTGGTTTAGAATTATAGATATAGTTATAATAAGTTGAAAACGTTTATTCATACTTAATTCACATTGATTTGTTTACAACAATGAAATAGTTGATTTAACTGTTAAAACTTTGAATCCACAACTACGCATTCTTGCTTCTTGGTTTACCTTCTTTTCCTTTCTTTTAATTAATTATCACGTGCTCGAAATCCGATAGAATACCCATTTTTGGGGTCTTAGCGCTTACTATCCAAATCACTCTCTTATAAAACTTAAACCAGAGGTCTTAATTAAAAAAGTAAAATTTTTACCACTCGGCCACCACTTCAATTCTTGGTTTAGCTTTCACTTAGGTGGAAAGCTTGCATTTTGTTCCATCAAAATGATGGCCAGCAGGAATTCAACTTTCTAAAACTTTATAAAAGTGTGTGTATATATATATATATATGGATTTTTGAAAATTCATGGTAGGGCAAATATGTCAAGCACAACCTTTAAAGATAGGCCCAAAAAGAAAAGAAATTGGAACATGTTGACGATTTTGTCTTCTAAAGTGAGGATTAGGGATTTTAGGTAGAAGGATCCTTTTCCAAAGATGTAATTCTTTATCATGTGGAGATGGATATATAAATGGATGCAAATATCTGAAAATGCCTTGACAAACCCCACCAATGTTCCTTTTTTTCTCTAACACGGACTTAAAACTTTAGGTCACAATGACCTTTTATGCCCAAGGAATAAGGTTCACTCCTTCCTCTTTCGTGAATATATATATATATATATATATATATATATATATATAATTCAAAAAAATTATATTATTATTATAATTTAATTGATTACAACATGCTATTATCTTAATTTGCAGGTTATGAAATTAAGTTTGTAGTGAAGAGCTATTTAGCCTATTTTAACTAATATAGTGGTATAAATTTATACTTTATTCATTGACGGTACAAAAATCATGTCATTGATGAAGTAAGACACAATTAAATTTATGGGATGATCATTAATTGGTAATCAACCTGTTATAGTTAATGAAGCTACACTAATAGTTTAAAAGTTACATTATAGTACAAATTAAATACCTTAGATCCTTATTTATTTGTCAACCCTCAATGACCCCTTGCCCTACAAATTAAATGAGAAGATCGAAGAGCATAATTCCCTGCTATTTGATAACCTACTCAACCAATTTTTGGTTAGAATATAATTATGCGTATCAAAAATGGCTCAATCATCAACCAAACAGTTAGACTAATGGAAATTATGAAAGGCTAATGTGGTGGTTTGTTGACCTTTACAACATCTTTTATGGTTGAGGAAATTAAAGTTATATAATTGTTTTAAGGCTCCCATTATATCAATGTCTAATCCTTTTGCCGCCGCAAGGCTGGCTAATCGTGTGGAAAGCACATGTATTATTATATCTAACTCTACTCATGTGAAATACTATACACTAATTAAATGTAATCTCATTAAGAAAAATAGACCACATTGTATCAATTTCAGATAGCCAAACCATATGTAATTTAGTTATTGTCAAATAAAGAAAACAAAACGAAGAATATGTTAAGTACATTTTGAATTACATTAGAGTAGGAAAATCAATATAGTCCTCATAAATTATTACGGCGATGTTCGATTGGTCTTCAGACATCATTTTCAAAATATGTAAGATAATAATGCATAAATATAATTTGGGATCAATTAATGTCCACATTAGTTATTTAAATTCAACAAATTTATTATTTATTTTTATATAAAAATCTAGGAATAGTTAATTTCAAGAATAACCATGCAAATGACAAAAATGTCCTCCTTCACTCTTCAAAATACTTTAAAAAAATCAAGGTTAAGATTATAAATAAGAAAATATTCAAGTTTGTTTATTATAAAATCAAGCACATATGTTATACTCCATATATTCCATTTTAATCCAATGAACGAACATATATAGCCACCAAATAATTCTATTATTATTAAATCCTGTTTAATAATCCTCACGTCAACAATTTCACTACACACACGTGCAAACCAAACAGCCCCTTCCATAAGGTAAAAACAGACCTGACATGTGGACTAGTTAGATGTTGACGTGTTGAAAGGCAAAAGAGCAGTAATTCTACACCAGATCGTAATTGAACTAGTCCATATTGAAGTAAAGCCACACAAGTTAAGCGTGTCAATGGCCGTGCCGGGCCGATTCAATTCGGTCCAGTCCAATCTGGCTTAATTTCTTAATTTGGATTGAAACCTTAATTTGGATTGAAACAATCATATAAATAATATTAAATTCAATTCGTTATGAATAATGTTCGTTTATGAAAAAAATAAACTTGATTAATTCATACAAATATATATTTATATAGTTTAAAACTAATATAACTATACAAAAGTTGTTAATAATATTTATATATATACTAAAAATATATACTATATATTAATGATATACACAAAATATATTAAAGGTACATATTATGTACTAAAGATACACACATATATATATATATTACATACGAATGATATATACATATTAAGGATATATATATCGTATATACAAAATATACTAGAACTATATACTATATATATATATAAAAGGCATTTATTAAATATACTAAAAATGTATATTATTATACTAAAGAAATATATTACATAATAAATATACTAGAAGATATATTAAACATATTAATAATATATACAAAATATACTATATTTTAAAGTCTAAATATAGCAATATATCAAGGATACTATATTAAAGATATATTAAGGATATTAAAAATATATGCAAGACATACTAGAGATATATACAGTAATATACTAAAAATATATACTAAAGATATATATTATATAATAAAGGAAGATTACAACATTGAAATAAAAAAGACTCAATAAGGTAATATTAAAAAAATAATTCAACTTAATACATTTATACAATCATCCTATTTAATTCATCAATATTAACACTAGGATCTACTGGGTCGCACTAGTCAAAATCAACATACTCATATCTAGGACTTACTTCTGCTGAAGAATGTACTGACTATAGTTCTTCGATTTCTTCTTATTTTTCTTCCCAATCTGGAACCAATCCTTTATTTCTTCGTTCCGATCGGATTTAATCTCTAAGGCATACTAGAATATTCATTGCATTGTTTCCCAATGAATGTCAATGGTCTCCAGTTTGCTGTTGTCCCTGGCTGAATGCGCTCTCTGATGCAATTGTTGACATCGAAATATTCATAATGTCCCTAGGTAGTGCTGATAAAACTGAAAAACTTACTTGCTTCGCCTCCGGTCGGATCCAATCTCTGAGGCATACTAAGATATTCATTGCATTGTTTCCCAATGAATATTGATGGTCTCAAGTTTGTTGTTTTCCTTGGCTGAATGTGCTTTCCATGCAACTGTTGACATCGGAATATTCATAATGTCCCTAGCTAGTGCTGATAAAATTGAAAATCTTGTTTTATTCACCTACCACCATTCAGCCGGGTTAAATTGCATGATAATTTTTCTTGGGGGTCTGTAACAAATAAAGATTTAGTTCAATCCCGTCTCCTCTCCTTTAGATAGCTGGTATCCTACTAAAAACTCTAGTATTAGTAAAATTAGGCAATAGCATGCGTCGACTTTTTGAAAGATGATGACTCTGCAAAATTAGAAGGTTCATTAGATTGATTGGTAATTAGATTGGTTAGTAAGATTGGTTGGTGCAGCATTATCAACTATAGTGTAGTGTTCGTACAAAGAATTCAAGTATTGATTTGCGTTATACATAGAGTCTAACAAACTAGGTTCTTCGTCATGTTGAATTTCTAAATTTGTATAAAT
>JBDJHY010176943.1:0-12188 GCA_039654485.1 Withania somnifera
TTGGTTCTCCTACTGGTGATATAGTAGGTGCCATCATGATCCATGAAATTAGGTCATGACACTAGGCCCCTAATTCGACACACAAGAAGGTTTCGACGGGTCATTCTATGACCTATCATTAGTTCCACATTACGTGGAATGAATCGTTGGATTATTTTATAGTTTAAAAAAATTAGGATTTTGGGAAACTATAAGAGGGTCATTGGACAGTTACCACGGGTGGTTCCACGGTCTGTGAAAACCTTTCACACTGTGATTCATCCCCTAAGAAACTAGAAATTCCAAATTTTGATGAAAATGCACCAACTTACTTTGTATAAATCGGGAAACACTTTGGATGAGTTCTACGAGTTTTAGAAAACTGTTGGCGGAGGCCATCCCTCACAGAAGCCTAACACATACCTTTCACCAAAAGCTCAAAAAAATATCTCCCAAGTGATGGGAAGAGATCCAATAGGTCTAGAATTAATGTAGGAGCACCACTACTGCCTGGCTGGGCCACGAAGTTGTATCACCATATAATCTTCCTTGTAAGACTAAATAAACCCCACACTATGTAGTAGCTTGTGACATGTGATCAAAAACTTTAAGCAAAGTGTCCAGTAATAGTAGGGTAGCCACATACTCAGGAGGGACATGTCCCTCCTCCCTCTCAATCCCTAACTCAGGGGAGGAAGCTCTGCCACATCCTTTAGATGGGGCTGCTCCCCCATGCCCTAGATCTATCTCTTATCTAACCTATACCTCTGGGAAGTAGAACTAAAATATTTTGCTTATATCTATCAATGGTATCTTTCGACCTCACAGTCTATAGAACAAAAATATACAAGGACTCAACACACCGGGATCAATCAAGCTAGATAGAAAGAAAGAATAAAGAGATGTTATCCTAAAGCATTATTGCCTCTCGATGATAAGTAACAGACGTCTCTACACTGATTTGTGAAACTCTACTAAATTTGACTTGTGTATAATGGGACCTACGAACCTAGAGCTCTAATACCAACTTGTCATAACAAAAAATTGCAATGACCCCTTTGATCATTTCCTTAATCTAGATTTTTCTATGTTTATATCCATCTAATAGTTTCTCATGTATTTTATAACTTTCTGGGACTGGTAGCTCGGTGCACTAGAAGCTCGTTTGCCCGTTATCTCAATTTTTATATTTTGAAGTTTCAGTTTTGAAATGGTGGAACTTGAGAGTAAAGATATAATAAGCACACTCAAAATCAAATTCTGACTGTTTCACTAGCTTTGAAATGTCGACTTTGGTCTAGAAGGACCTTTGGTTCACTTCCCAGGTGGGTGTTTAGACTCTTTTCGGGTGCACTTGTAGGCAGTTGGAAAATATCCTCTTTTGGTTGGTTTTGGTTGGTTTTGGTTGAGAGGTATTTTTCATACAAAAGACCCCTGATGTCTATTTCGACGATTCCATTAGGTCTGTAATATTATTTCCATGCTATGTTCATATTTGGTTTGTTGAAATCCATGCCTGGTTATATTCCAAGCCCACACTAGGGGATTTTGAATGTTGCAGGAAAATAGATGGGTTGTTGTCACATTTGCAGGCACAGTTTCTTCTTCGCCATTGCGTGGATTTTGGTAGTGATTGCATAGGCTTGATATTTTTTTTAGCGTGATCCCATAGGTAGGAGCACGATCGTGGTGGTTTTGGTAGCGATCGCACCCTTCTACCAACTATATATCATAATCATGTTGCGTGGTTCTGCGATTGCTCTATGTTTGGCCCTGCCAGTTCGTGATCACATGACACTTGGATGCAATCACGATAAAGGCGTCCAGTACCTATAAATACCAGGTTCCAGAATTTCTATTTCCTTTCCTTTTTTTTCAGCTCCCAAATTCTATTTCTATCATCGGCTCTTGGTGCTAATGCTTGGGTAGTTGTTGGTGGTTTCTCGAGGTGTATTTGGGTATTTGTTTTACAAAGTTTTGAGGTTGGTTTATCTCTCTTTCCCTTTTTTATTATAAATCTTCTACACTTCTTCCATAGTCCTATTTTGGCCAATTAAGCACCCTCCGATGGTCCAAATGAGTTCAACATTGAACCACATGTTCCTTGAGATGAGGCCTTTGTGTTAATATAATTAAGCTATTTTTCTGAGCCACAGGCCCATTTTAGGCTGAATTTATGACCTGAATATATATTGTGCATTTTGGGTCTTAAAATTCCCCTGTTGATCATATTACTACTAGTTTCAGGTTGTTTCAAGAATTTTAGAGATTGTTCGAGCTGTGCAGAAGCTTACAGGACTATTCATCGGCATCTACATAGGCTAGCTTTTTCCTTACTTCTTAGAATGGGATCATATTGAATTCTTGTTGGATTCCAGCTAGTTGGTGGGCTGGATAGGTGTTTGATATACCTTTCCTTCTATTTTTCTGCTTGATTACCCTTTCATGGCTAGTGTGGGGGCCCGTTGCTAGCTGTAGGCTATGTTTAGTGTGCCCAAAAAATCGAGGGTGGCCGTATGGCTATAGTGTTGATGTTGGGTTATTGATAGCTGTTCGGGTGAGATATTTGCTTTGCTGGTGGCTTCTGGCCTTTCTAGACTTCGAACGCACTCTTTATTTGCTTCGGTTGTTTCGCGAGCAGGCATACCATGGTGAGCTTTATTAGGAGAGGCCTATTGTATGATTTGCTACTTGGGGAGGGGGTAAAGGATAATAAAGCATGGTTTTCTTGACTAAGACTAAAGCAGAGTTTTATAACTTGATCTCCCACGACAATGAGATGGTACAGTCTATTTTCATAAATATATAACCAGAATTTGGTTTTTATATATTATGCATGTTATGGGGTTATATCATGGATGTTTGGCACAGGGGTTTGGGGACTCTATTGGTTGTCATCAAGGGTTAGGGACTCTATTGTTTGCATTGAGGGTAGGGGACTCTATTGAATGGCACTAATAGGGTGCGAACCTTGCATTTGATAAGGAGGCATAGACCCCTATTTAGCACTAAGGAGGCGAGGACCTTTGGAGTGGGGCTCCTTGTAGGAGAGACCTGGTGAGTGTGTTAGTATAGTTCCACCCCCTTGTATCATCCTTTTATCTCTTGTTTGTGCCTTGCGAGATGATGGGGGAGGTCATACTTGGTTTTGTATCCCAGTTTGTGTCTACCGGCAGGATGGGGCATCGGGTAGGTTTTGAATATTTTTCTTTTCTATATGTATCTAGTGGTGGGATGGGAACCACTAGAGTTTATCTATTAATTGCTTTTGTCTTTGCTTGTATTCTTGTTTTCCTTTATTCTTACATGTTCTATATATCGATCGAGTTGAGATTGATATATCAAGTATGCCTTTGTAGGCTTATGAATTGCATTAGTTATTCGTAGTTATTTTCCTTATTGTTATTCCTTATCTTCCTATATTATTTTACTTGCTTTTATTCTAACCTATTTTACTTACTCACTATTTTTTACTTGTATTTGATTTGATGTCAGTCAACCGATGATGTCTACTAGGTACCTTGTGTTTTGGTATCATGCTACACTTCTATACTATTTTTTTGGTACAGATACTAGCGCGGGCCTTTGTAAGAGACTAAATCATGCTAAATAGAGGGGCAGATTGATTTTGGAGGTCAAGGTGAGCTCCAACATTCGGGATGAGCCTGTTCTCAAGCTGTGTTGAGTTTTTGCCTTATCCTGTTTAGGGAAGACTAGTTTTGTATTTACCTCCTATTGGGGCAGTTGTATATATTATCTTTTGATTACTCTAATGTAGTTAGCTTTATTTTGTCACAGTCACCAGTCATGGGAGTTGTTAAATATGTTCTGTTGCTATATATATTTCTTCATCCTATTCCTTATGGCTTTATTTCTGCTGGTTATTTGTTATCGGCCCATTTCTTGTCGCTCTAGACCGAGGGATTGGGCTTGCCTATCTGAGGGTGATAGAAGCCATCTCGATCTGAGTTTTGGGTCATGAAAGAGTGGTATCATAGCCTAGGTTTCCTTTAGTTTCTATGAAAATGAGGTAACTATCAGTAGAGTCCTGCGGATCAGTACGTAGACGTCTGTAACCTATCTTCAGGAGGCTATAGGGTGCTAAAGGAATGAACTTTCTTTCTTTGGTCTCCTCATGCGTAGCACTTTTTTTAGTTTCTAAAAGTATCTATTTTACTATGCTCTTTTCACAGATGGTGCGTACTCGAGGTTCATCGGTTGATAAGGTTTCCCCATATGATGCTCATGAGGCCCCATCTGGGGGTAGATAAGGGGTGACTGCAGATATTCAGTCATTTTTTACCACTTCAGCACCTTTTCCCTAGACTGCAGCTTCTATAGATCCACTGTCAGTTCAGCAAACCATTGGCGTACCTCAACAATAGTTTACACAGCTTAGATTCGCATAGTGTTGCAGCTTCCGTGGAAAATGCTTATAATGTTCGGAGGTGTACTGTCAGAGGTTCCTTAGAGTTTAGCTCAAGGAATAGCCTAGGGTGCTTATCCTCTGAAGGTTCCTCAACTATAGTTCTTCCACCAGTTCAGTCGGTTGCACCATATCCTATTTTGACACTAGTATTTTCGTAGTAGGACGATGCCAAATTGCTTTTAGTACATAAGGTGAGGAAGATTCTTGATCACTTTCTCGGCATAGCACCAGATAGATTCTCAGGGAAGTAGGACAAGATCCCACAGAGTTTATCGCTATCTGTAAAAAGAGGTTGAGGACCTTGAAGTTATTGGATGGGCACAGGGTTGATTTCGTTACCTATCTGCTCGAGGGAGCTATAAGCCACTGGTGGAGAGTTTTTAGAGACCGCATACTATATGGTTCTCCACTGATAACCTGGGGTTAGTTTTTAGAGGCTTTCTTGGCAAAACATGTGCCCATAGTGCCCCAGAGAGGCTTAGGTCAGAGTTTGATACCTTGCAGCAGGGATCCTATCAGTTACAGAGTATAAGGATAGGTTTGTTTAGCTATTAAGGCACACAGTTGAGTTTATTTTAACGGAGAAGGAGCGGATCCGTTGCTTTGCTTATGGATTGAGGCCCAATTTTCTTAGATAGGTGGAGTACATGTTGGATTTGGGTAAATAATTTCCAGATATTGTTGATCATTCCAGGAGCATGGATGAGTTACCTTTCGTATCCCAATGGGGTAGAAAAAAGAGGATATGTTATAAGGGTAGCTACTCTGGCGTCCGATCAGAGGGTAGAGACTACAACAGAGATCAGACTAGCAAGATATATCAGGCTTCCATAGGTGTTTCAGAGGCCAGTGAGAGTAGTCATCCAACCAGGGGCTCAGGTTTAGGGTTACAGTGTTGAGGTGGTCAGGTTGGGGGCATAGGTTTTTGCGTAGGGGACAAGATGGGGTGTTTTTGGTATGGAGATGATAGGCACTTTGACAGAGATTTCCCCAGGGGTGCTAGAGATGGTGTTCCTAGATCCTGTTACCATTACAGAGAGCTAAGTCACTGGAGGAGACATTGCCCACCGTGTAGGACCGGCCGGGCTCCATATCTAACGCAACCACTTTAGGAAGAACCATCGGTTAAAGGTAGTCAGGCTCCGACTTAGGGAACTAGGGGAGCTGGTCAGAGAGATAGGGCTCAAGATCTCCAGGGCGGGGTTCGCTAGCAGTTGTATGCGGTCCGAGGTAGGGATGAGGCGAAACCCTCAGGTGATGATGTTCCTAGTATGTTACTTTAGTTGTAGATTTTATATTTGCTTCATTTTGACTTATGACTTGAATTATTTCATGCATTTATCTATCTCTATCTAGTGGGTGCTTATTTGTGATTTGAGTGTCGCTATATCTGTGGGCGGGGGCGTTATTAGTGCAGGATCATAACACGCAGGCTGACTCAGGGAGTCATGGAGGTTCTTAGAATTAATTTAGTTTTATGTGTAGGGATATTTTTCTTGCTTTATGTGGTTCTGGGTTATTTCTCCACGACTGTTGCCATAGCTTTGCTCAGTGTACCTCATCTAAGGGATGGTGCGACCTTTTAGGCACTCGCTGGTTTTGATTTTGCATTGCTTGTGGACATAGAGGTTGGGTTTTCCTGAGGCACTCCTTAGCCCTTATGTTACCTATTTCTTTGTTATTCCCTTTCCTTGTGTTTCTCTTTCACTTTTCGGAGTTGGATGTTCGAGTGTGAGATGGTGCTTTGGTTCTGGTAGATAGGTGTGCTCTATTTAGTAGTGGATTGTGTATATGGTATCCTTGGATATTTCTTTAGGTTGGCTTAGAATTTGTGGTTCTTGTCAGGGTGGTAGAAGCATGGCTTTGCCTTGACCTTTAGTTGTGCTCTATCTCTGGGGTGCATTCGGGTGAGTCGGTTTAGTTGGTTGTGTGTTGACTTAAGGGGTAGATGGTGTCCTTATGGTGAAGGTGCTAGTTAGTTAGGGCTCGGAGGGGTTTCAGCGGCGAAGGTTTCTAAGAAATACGTTGTCTGTTGATTGTTTTCTTGAGTTCTAGGAAGGGGTATACAATCCGAATACGCCCTAACTAGTTCGACTCTCTAGGTACTGTCCTTTTTTTGAGTTTTGAGGATGAAAGTCCTATCTAGTACTGGATGTTATAATGACCTGTTTGGTCATTTCCTTTCTCTCTGCCTTTTTTCGTGTTTAGAGTTATCTGGAAATTGCCCCAAGTTATTTGTGATGTGTTGGGAGCGGTAGTTTGGTGCCTACCAGTTTGTTTGCCTGTTATCTCAGTTTTCTATTTTGAAGTTTTAGTTTTGAAATGGTGGAACTTGAGAGTGAATCTGTAGTATATGGGCTCGAAATTTAATTTCTACAATTTTTTTAGCTCTAAAATGCCAACTTTGGTCTAGACGAACCTTTGGTTCGCTTCCCAGGGTGACCAAACTCTTTTTGGGTGCGCTTTTGGGAAGTTGGAAAATATCCTCTTTTGGTTGGTTCTGGTAGAGGGGTATTTTTTATGAAAATAACCTCTGACGATTGTTTGGACGATTCTGTAAGGTCTGTAATGTCGTTTTCATACTATGTGAATATATTATTTGTTGAATTTTGTGCCCGATTCCATTCTGAGCCCCCATTGGGAGATTTGAATGTTGCAGAGAAACTGTTAGGTTGCTATCAAATTGCTGGCATAGTTCCTTCTTCTCTATCGTATGGCTTTCGATCGCTATCGCATAGGCTTACCATTTTTTGTTAAGTGGAATCATGTAGGTGGGAGCGCAATCGCGTAGGGTGAGTTTCTTCTTCAGAGGATTGCGGTGGTATTGGTCTCAATCGCGCCCTTCTTTAAATTGTGAATCGCGATCGTGTTGCATGGTTGTACGAATGCGTTGTGTTCGACCTTGCTAGTTCGCGATTGTGTGGAACTTGGATACGATCGAGATGAAGGAATCCAGTTCGTATAAATACCAAGTTCCAGTATTTTTATTTCCTTTCCCATTTAGTTTTCCTCTCCTAAATTCCATTTCTCTCATGAACTCTTGGTGCCAATTCTTGGGTTGTTATTGGTGGGTTCTAGGGGAGTATTTGGGTGTTCGTTTTACCGCATTTTGAGGTTGGTTTCTCTCTCTTTCCCAAATTAGATGTTCAGTCTAATTTCCATCATTGATGGGCGGATGGATGTTATATCGAAACCAAAAAGACCAATGATGGTTGAACTAGAGCTCCTTGTTAAAATGTTTGATATCATGTCATGATAAATTATAAATCATAAAAATCATGAGAAAAATTCTCCTAGAAAGAACCTTTGCAAAAATCTAAGACTACGGGGTTAATTCACGAAGACTCATCTAAAGTTAATAAAAGTATTAAATCATAGCCATTGATGTGAAATTGAAAAATAATAGGTTTTTATATATCTATAACTCATAAAGTTAACTATTCTGAAGATCATGAATAAAGATAAAGCATACTTAATTTGAGGTAAATCATGTTTTACAATAAAGGTTACGCGTGTGATGAGTAAACCAAAATAGTAATGATTCAATCACAAAATATCATTATTAAACTATCAGTTGTAAATCAATATGAATTTATAAAGTTAGGATTAAACCCTAGATCAGGGCACTTGAAATAAATTCTTGAAAGAAGGAGTTTGGGGCATAAAGGTGGAAAGAACCTTCACTAAATACCCATATACTTGATATTGGGAGGATTTCTAAAGCATGAAATATGTGGAAATGGCTGGACTTTGAACCTTGACGAAAACTCTTGAGCATCGATGAGAAATGTCGTTCTTCATTCCTTTTATTTTTTGAGTGTTGAATTTTGAGAAAGTGGGAAAAAAGAAATATTTTCTGAGTGTTATATATTTTAGAAGGATCGATAGTGGGCCTATGGATGATTTAGTAGGGTAAAATACCAATATACCCTTGCAAATATGAAAGAAAAAAACATTTCATGTATTGGACACTTTATGCATGTCATACTAGCTATCGTGGAATATTTTGAGATCTGAAACTCCTTCTATCGTGCTCAACTTTTATACGTGACACCTACATTTCGCTCTAGCCCTTGGCAATTTTTGACAATCTTACTTAAATGGTCATAACTTATTATTCTACACTTGAATTGACAAGTGTTTTGTTTCTTTAGTAACTTGGATTGTAGACCTTTAGTTTGAGAAGTTACGATCCACACAACTCCTTATATTTTAGTATATATGATTGTTGGAATTTTACCCTTGTGTGGAACTTATACACGGATTTTATTGGCATACAAACTTGGAATTCAACTTTGCGCTAGGAGTTCCTTTATGACCTTAATTCATATCTAACTCTACTTTCACACTTTAAAAATGACTTTATCACCTAGGAATAAGTAAGAACTCATAAGAGTTGGTCCTAACCATATACATCAAATTGTTTAAATCTTAGTTTAAAATCTTAGAGTGCTACATAATCGTAGAAAATTTTAGTTTGTTCACTTTAAATTTTGGGCAAGAACTACCTTTCATGGGTGTTGGAGACATCATTAAGAATAAAAATATAACATCAAACCCAATTATGCTAAGTATATGATATTCTTCAGTCATTATCTTGATAGAATTCTAAAAATTGAATATCTTACTATTAAGGATCAACTAATTTAAAAGGTCAATAGCTTGGTCGTCGATGTAGCTATGGTCATGGTCATGACTATGGAAAAGAAGAAATCATGTTCCTAGTGTTAATTATTTGTCAAATAAAAGTCACCATCAAAAGAAAAAAAAAGGAAAGGATGAGACACGTGAAACAGTTAGAGCGTGGTTATTTTTAATGTGGTAGAAAGTAACACTATACACGTAATTGTCACACACCCAAGATGTACCTACTAGTGGGATGGGGAACCTTTGGATTTTGTATGTTTACTGCTTTCCCTTCTACTTATATTCCTATTTTCCATTATTCTTACCTATTCTATTTATCGGTTGAATTGAGTTGGACACCAGGTACTCTTCTGTGGGCTTATACCCTGTGTTAGTTACTCTTAGTTGATTTTTGTATTGCTATGCCTTATCTTTCTGTATTGTTTTTACTTGATTTTCTTTTGACCTGATTTACTTACTCATTATTCTTACTTGTATTTGATTTGAGCATAGTCGGTCGATGATGTCTACTGGGTACCTTGTGTTTTGGTGCTCATGCTACACTCTTGTACTATTTTCAGGGTGTAGATAGTAGCGTGGGCCTTTGCAGGAGATGTGATCGTGCTGAGTAGAGGAGCAGGTGAATTTGAAGACCAATGTAAGCTTCAGTGTTCGAGCTGAGCTTATTCTCCAGCATTGTTGGGATTCAGCCTTATCTTGTTCAGAGCAGACCAGTTTTGTATTCACCTCATGTTGGAGCAGTTGCATATATTACCTTTTGGATACTCTGATATAGTTAGCTCTATTTTGTCACAGTCATCAGTCTTGGGAAGTGTTGTATTCCACCTTGTATTGCTTTATTACTGTTGTTCTTTTGTTATCAGCTTTTTACTTGTCGCTCCGGGCGGAGGGATTAGGGCTTGTCTACTAGAGGACGGTAAACTCCATCACGATCGAGCATCACTAAAGAAGAAAGAGAGAAAATCAAAGGCTAATTTTATCTCTGAAAATCATGTTGACATTATACACTTAGATGTAGTAGATTTCTTCGAGCATTCTAAAGAGAGGATAAACCAATTGATTGGGGATGGTTATGTGCCTATGAAGGAATGAAAAATATATTTTTCTAATTATTTTTTTCTATTGGTAGTAATTATTGAATAAAAATCATATAAAATATTTTGATTACATGAATGATATTTTTAATATTGATTAATTTAGTCATATTAGTAAAGTTCATTATGAATAAATTTTAATCTAATTTCATTTGTGAAACAAAAATATGAATTACTATATATTTTTATTAAATTAATATTACATCTTTAAGCCTTGAATACATTATAAAAAGATTTCCTTTAAGAGTTATACGTTTATATTTACTTGAGTAAGAATAAATTTAATATCCGGTAAAAAGATGAACTCCTCCTTATCTATGGCATATGAGTTTTCCATCATTTAAAAAGATTGATATACAGAACTGGTATAGTTAATGTGTGTGCAATGATCCCTTTTGACTGATGGATGAGAATTAAAGTTAGAAACTAATTATTTTCTTATAAATAAATAAAAATTATATGTGCAACTTTATGTCAACATTTAAAGAAATATGACTTGTTTATCAAAGAAAATCATGTGTAATAGACTTGATTAATTTGTCCATTTTTATTTTCTATATCCACGTGTCTTTGTGATAATTGTAAAATAATAATAATAGACTACTACTGCAATACTATATGTACATTTTCTATAACATACTAGAAAATATCCTAAACCATGTCAAATAATATAGTGATTCAAGGACCGTCGAGTGCATCAACGGCCTGTAGAACTGTTCGTCCAACTTATCCCTTAATTTTTGCCTTTATGCCAAGTTGGTTTATGGTTGAAAGGATGGTCCTTCAACTATGTTGACGGTTCGTCAAGTCGTACATAGACTGAGTTGACTGGGAAGTTAGAATCTTCATTCCTAGGATCTAAAGGACCAGTCGATAGACTGTCGAATGGGTCAATAACCTGTCATTCAATTCTTCGACTTGAGGCAGTTGCTGAGATTAAATTTTATGAATTCCACATACCAATTGACTGTCTATCTTTTCATTAGATGGTCCATCAAACAAACTGTGAACCCTATATTTTTTAGTTTTACTTCATGATGTCTAGGGCTAAAAAGGTCTTTCCAACCCTTTCACACTTTACATCACATTATTTTAGATCCTTTAGATGGGATTAAAGTACCTAGTCGACCTTTTGGTCTTATTCGCACAACTTTCTCAGACTTAGACAGAAAGAAATTGTTCGGGTGCTCTCCTCCTAGGGTTCCTCCTAAACTTTAGGAATACCAAGGTTCTTCCATCAAATTCAATCTAAAGGCTCCAAACCAGATATGTGGGACTTCAACAAAGATTATCTTTTATTCTTGTGTCCAAACTTCAGTGGTTTCACCTAAATTGTAAGATTGTGCTCTAGGGTATCCTTGTTTATGATGTTCATGTTTTGTTCAGTGTTAATGGTATACTTCTTGTTCAAAGAATATAATCTTTTGGATTTCATGACCGTCCCGTATGGCACATGATTTTGATAAGATAACATATGTTTTTCATGACTTTTATGCATAATTCCATAAATTGGTGAGAACTGTCACAGAGTCTTAGATTTTATACTTGAGTTTATGGTAAAACCTGTTCAATGTCAAAAAAAATCTTGAGTTTGGTGGTTTTTAAAGACTTAAGCCCATTTCAAAAATAAATTTATCAAATATGTCTAAGACACCTGAATTTAAGGCACAGATAGAATTTCACATGATTTCATATAAGTCAATGTCAATTAGACAGACATATTTTGACAAATAGGTTCAGTTTTGTATAGTCAGTTAGGTACTCAAGCATGTCCTATCAATCAGGTCCAAGAGTGGTCAGTGTTTCATGTTTTTGGATTAGTATTAGCACCGAGTGGATTTGGGTATGAGAAACCCCAATATCAGAATTATGTGCAAATATATGATTTGATTAGCCTATAAGGGAAGGTTCAGAAAATGAATCCACAAAATAATCAAGTCCTATACTTTTGGCAGGATATAGCTGTCACGACCCGATTTCTCGGATCATGATGGCACCTACTATCCATCTAGTAGGAGAACCAACCCTGTAGTCCGTAG
>JBDJHY010176953.1:0-12188 GCA_039654485.1 Withania somnifera
TTGAATCCATCTCAAGAGTTTCTTGAGTTAATGGACATGAATTCAGCTTTAATGGGAGGTTTTGAGGGGTCTCCAACCAGCTCAAAAGTCACACACTCATCTATAAATACCAAGCCTTTTCTCCTTTGAAAAAGATATAAGTTTCTGAAATATTTTTCATCTTTCCGTTTCAGTTCGTTGGTGAAGTTGTTTTGTGCAAAACAAATTTCAAATTTTCCGTTGTATCCTGGGAAACAAACGCTATCAAACTTCTAGCACTATCGTTGAGGAGCGAATTTGTTTTAAGGAAATTGTGTTGAACACAATCCTCGAAAGTTTTTTCACTGGTTTTTTTTTCTTTTTGTTACCTTACTGTTATTAACATAACTAACTTTCTTTACCATCAGTATAGTTTAATCTATTATAATAATCATTTTTTATTGCCAAAAAATAAAACAATAATTTTAAAGTGAGAAAATAAATAAGGTGAAAATTTAAATCGCCAACTAATTAAACTATTAAAATTTTCCTGTTAAATATTATTTATATTAAAAAATAATTTTTTTAACCAATGTAGTGATTTAAAAGTAACCTTTTTATTTCATAAAATAAAATTAAAATATGCTACACTCAATTCTTTCCCAAGATTTCAACGGTGGGACTATACAGCGGTGTTATACTTTATAAGTAGCCGAATTTGTTTGTAACGTCGGTGCATAAACCTCTAAACTCAGCATAGAAGGTGCCAATAATGTGAAGGAAATATGGAACATTGGGAACACGCAAAACAAGGAAGAACCTTCCAGTTCCATGCTGGTCCAAAAAAGCAACTTGACAAAATATCTTGGATGTGTTTGGCCCCCATTCCTGTTTCCTTGATTTGCTCTCTTTACAATTTCTGAGCTCACGCTTACTGCTACACTCAGGTATGTGCTGCTTCGAAGGTCCGTAAAGTTTATCTATGTGACCATCTACTGGCTGATCATTGACGCAAGTATATTCATATTTATCATATTTCACATATCTTTTAATTTAGCGTTGAAGATAATTTAGTGTATTTATGTAAATATAAGGTGATAAATGTGTATTTGTGTGCTAAGTATCAGGTTTAGAATGTTTAAGGTGTATTTAATTCAAAAATAGTTGTCAAAATAAGAGAATTTAACTTAGATCAAATAACAAGTTTAATCGGACTAGTTTAGTTTGTTGTGGTGTACTTGTTGAAATTTTATATATTGTATGGCCTAATATTTGTTATGAGCTCGTGTAGGATGCTATTGAGACTGCTTTTGAGGCTACATGAGGCTGGATACAAGCCATCAAGGTTGATGGAAGGAGTGAAATATATGAGTGCAATTAGTGAAGGCTAAACTAATCTTGTATTTGTTTGTCTTGAGTCATGGATATTTGCTTGTGGGGACTCAATGTTAATGGATGGAGCTTGTTTTGGAACTTATTTGCAGCTTGGTATAAGTTAGGATGATCATGAAATCAATAGTCAAACTCAATATAAAGCAAAGTACCAAGGAGCTGAACACAAGACGAGATTACTAGCCTAGTCCATTCTCGTTTGGCTTTGTTTGATGATTCTTGATAGCAGCGTGTTTGGGACTGTTTTATAATATTTTTAGGTGGAATTGAGCTATATTGATAGATTAATTAAGAGGCAAACTACCCAAGGATAAAACAGGAAAAAGGAGCTAGGAAAACACTTGGCGTCACACACTTTACTTCTTCTATTTTAACTTGGCTCCGCGAGGTTCATTCCCCAAATTAAGTGTGCTTTATGAGGTACTTTTAAGAAGATCACATTTTGCCTACACATTAAGTCCCACGACGCGTGGTTAAGTTCTTGAAACTAACCACGTGTCGCACACTCTTGAAATCCATTTAAAAAATGTATTTTAAGTTGTGTTAAGTGTTGTGGCTGATTTGACATTATATCTACACTTTTTGGGACTGATTTGCACGGCTTTGGGGACCTATTTAAAGAGGATTCAGTACATTACAACATATCTGTAATGTGGCCTTTTAATTTAGCTGAGAAATCATCCACGATTCAAGGAACTTGTTGGTTAACTTTGTCAAAGTTATCACTGCCAAAAGATTTGCTGCCAAGAAGATTTACAACTGAAAAATTCATACATTCACATTAAAATGTTGAATTTTCATCCTTTTTTGATATCATGGATAACATCAAGCAACCCATTTCACATCTATAAATAGAGAGACCTTCATCAGCTCTAACACTTCAATTTCAAAAGTTTTTCATTCTCTTGTCTTTTATTCCTCTTTTCATCTAGTGTATTTTGTTAGAGAGTTGGTGTTTGTTGACTCCCTAGCACACGCAAGTGTACGTAGTCGTACAAGTAATACAGTAGCTCTTTTGAGCCGGATGTCGAATCCACAGGGACTTGGAATTATAATTTAGAATTGTCAAATGATTCTAGTAAGATCTTAATCTATAATGCAATATAAGAGAACAGGATAGGAGTGTGATAATTCTGTAGTTCTAATGTAACTATAGACACATAAAATAAATACGTAGTGAAACAACGCAACAAGATAAATATAAACGAACGTTCCAAGGTTATGACAATTGCACACACACAAGTATAGTCTTAATCTTCATAAATGTACTTATTTTTTAATTGTTGATTTAGGGGTTGAAATCACGACTAGGGATTTATAGCCCTCTAGTCCCTATTTATGCAAGTAAACAACTACTCCAATTGGCATGTGTTATGTGACTTTCATAAATATATTACACTTTCTTCCCTATTAAACCAAGCGAAACACTAAATACACTATCTTGTCTTAGTTACTCATTATGTTGTTAATCTCGAATTAAGGTCATCAACATAAATACGCTCCTCACGCACCTATTTCACTCACAAGAATATTAAATTCAATGAATCTTGCAAAATGAGAATTGCATCTAATGGTGGCCAACAATTAGAAACACATTAATTACAGGGTGTGAGAACAATCAATGGTAAGAACAAGTACTACTTTATATAAAATTAATCCCATACAAAGTGTGTTAACCATAACCCTAGAACCAGGGTATTTAGCCGCTAAAGCTCATATTCAATTCGGAAAATATATTCAAGAACATTACAATCCAAGAATTGAAAGAAAGAGATAACCCTAGGTTTTCTTCTATCTTCTTGCTTCTTCAATTCCCCAAGTGTTTCCTCTCTTTTTCAAAACCAAAAATCAGAAACCCCCTCAGAAAAACGTTTCCCAATTCTTATATAGACGCTTGGGTGAAAAGATCAAACTACCCTTAATTAATCCTGCCTTGAGTAGGATTTCTCTGTCGGTGGAACAAAGGGGATCACGACATGATCCTTATCGTGATGGAGCTTCCATCACGTCATGATCCCTATCGTGAAAGGGGTCACTTTTCTGTATTTCTTCCTGCTCAGTCCGGATTGCTTTCGAGCTTGTTCTATCAGCCTCAAATTGCCCAATAAACCTGAAAAATGCTAATCACATTGGTTAGAAACACTTTACACGTATTTAATCAAAAGACACTCACAAATCATATATATATTCTCAAAACAAAGCTAAAATAGGACTTAGGTGGCTCTATGACATGTATAACTGCCTAAGATCAGTGTTGGGAAACACTTGTTTGAACCCTTATTTGGAGTGATCTTATGAGGTTATTATCTTGGGATTTTGGGGGATATTTGAGTATTTATCTACTCTAATTTTGTACTCTCTATTGTACTCTTGTTGATATAATGAAATTGCTCCTCTTCGCTTGTGGACGTAGGTCACACCGATCGAACCACGTTAAATTTGTGCCTTTATTTTCTTTAGCTAACTTATTATCAACTTGTTATCATCTTTTTTTTTGTCAATATAATATTTCTTAGCTATATTCCGCAATACCAGGTTTTTCGATCCTAACAAACTGGTATCAGATCCAGATCTAACCTAGTTATGTCATTAAAAAAATAACCGTAACAAAGACTTATGTTGAAAAATTTGATCGAAGTGCGAAATTTGGGATGTGTCAAATAAAGATGGAAGCTATCTTAATTTAGGATGGCTTAGACATGGCATTGGAAGAAAAGGAGAAGAAGTCAGCAAATATAACAGACTCAGAGTTTGCCGTCATAGACAATAGGCCAAATCAGGTATTGTTCTAAATCTCTAAAATGAAATTTTACGTGAAGTATCTGCAGAAATCACAGCCAAATACATGTGGGAAAAACTAAAAACCTTGTTTATGAAGAGGGCAGTGGAAAATGGACTTTACCTAAAACAAAAGCTTTACACATTTTGTATGGTTGAAGGTACTTCTATACTCTCACATCTTGATGTACTTGATTATATTCTTATGGATTTGAGTAATGTAGTTGTTGAAGTTAACGATGAAGGTCAAATGGTCTTATTCTTATTTCTTACCCCAATCATTTAAGTGTATTAGAAATACTATGCTTTATGGAAAAGATAATATCTCTTACGGAGAAATTAAATCTATCTTGAAATCAAAGGAACAGATCGATGAGATATTACTGGGGAAAGTAATGGAACCCATGGGGAAGGATTATTTGTAAGAGATAGATATAATAAGAAAGAATCAAATAGTGAGAGGTCCAAATCAAAGTCAAAGTCCAGATAGAGAAATATAGTGTGCAAATATTGTCATAATAAATGTCATATTATTTCTTAATTCTATAAGTTGAAAAAAAAAACACAAGGAAAAAAAGTTTGAGCACCAAAACACTGACCTTGCTAAAGCAAGTGTATCCGTTGATGAGTTTGAGGGAACAATATTTAGCTACTAATAATAGCTTCAAATCTGTCGATGAGTGGATTATGAATTCGGGTTGTTCTTATCATATCTGTCCCAATAGATATTTGTTTACCACATACGAATCCGTTGATGGGCAACAATACTCCTTGCAAAGCTTTTGGTAAAGGCACAATCCGAATAAGAATGCACGGTAGTGTGGTGATAACTCTCACTGATGTTAGATATGTTCCTGACTTGAAAAATTTCATCTCATTGGGCACTCTAGAATCTCATGGGTGAAAATACACAAGCGGCGATGGAGCTTTGAAAGTATTTCTAGGTGATCTTGTGATCATAAAAATATGCAAAGAAGGTACGTTATATACTTTATTGAGATTCACTATTATAGGCGCTAATACAGTTTCTACTGCAAGTCAATCTAACACTGACATTACCAAATTGTGGCATATGCGTGAGAAAGACCTTTCCATCCTCAACAAAAGAGGTCTTCTGTGTGGACAAAATACCAGGAACATGAATTTCTACGAACACCGTGTGTTCGGAAAACAGAAAAGAGTCAGCTTCAAATCTTCAACAATTCATAAAAAAAGGTACTTTGGACTATATCCATTCAAATCTTTGGGGTCTTTCTCGTGCTATGTCAACTATTGGTGCCAGGTATATGTTAACTTTCGTTAATGATTATTCAAGGAAATTTTGGGTTTATTTCCTGAAAACAAAAGTGATGTTTTCTTAACCTTCAAACAATGGAAAGTTTTGATTGAGAAACCAATAGGAAAACAGGTCAAGCGACTTAGAATAGATAACGACTTAGAATTTTATAATGACGAGTTCAATGAATATTGCAAAAATAAAGGAATAGATCAACATCGCACTGTGAGAATGACTCCTCAGCAAAATGGTGTTCCAGAAAGGATGAACAAAACTCTTTTGGAAAGAGCCCGTTGCATGGTTTCAAATGTTGGGTTGACAAATGCTTTTCGGGCAGAGGCCATCTCTACAACTTGTTATATTGTCAACCGTGCTCCTTCGGGCAGAGGCCATATCTATAGTATATGAAGTGGAAAATCTTGTTCCTTTGCTGCCCAAAATTTCTCCTACAACCACATCACTTGAGTCATATATGATCTCAAATGGAAGCTCCCATCAGGAGCTACAAGAATAAGAGCCTCAATTAGTTTCCTCTTTAGTTCTTCAAAATATGCAACACAATTAACCCGAAACTCAAATTTAACGTCTTTTTTTCAGGAATCTTCACAATGGATTGGCTATTTTTTAGAAGTCTTTTATGAAACGACTATAGAATCCAGCATGATCAGAAAAATTTCACACTCCCTTTATAGACACTGGGGCAGGAAGCTTCTCAATCACTTCCACCTTTGCTCTATCCACTTCTAACCTATTGCATGACACCTTATGACCAAGTACAATGCCTTTCTTGATTAAAAAAATGACATGTTTTCCAGTTTAAAAGTAGATCGATCTCCTCTTATCTAGCTAATACACGGTCAAGATTCTTCAAGAAAGCATCAAAGGACTCCCCGAACACCGAAAGATCATTCAAAAAAATTTCCACAAAATCTTCCACTATATCACAAAAAATTACCATCATGCTCCTCTGGAATGTGGTTAGTGCATTGCAAAGGCCACATGGGATACACTTGAAAGCATACGTGCCATAAAGGTAGGTGAAAGTTGTCTTTCCGGATCATTAGGTTTTATGGAAATATGATCAAATCAAAAATACCCATCAAGAAAGCAGAAGTATTCTTAACCTACAAGTTTGTCCAACATTTGGTCCATAAAAAGAATAGGGTAGTCATCTTTTCATATGGCCTCATTCAACTTACAATAGTCAACACGGATACACCACCCAGTAACAGTGTGTAGGCATCAAATCACTATCATCATTAGCAATCACAGTCATCACCCCCTTCTTTGAAATGCATTGGACAAGACTGACCCGTTTACTGTCAAAAATTGGAAAAAACAGTACCAGCGTCCATCCATTTAATCACTTCTTTTCTTACTACCTCTTGCATTGGCGGATTCAATCTCCATTGATGCTGAACACTAGGTTTGAACCCCTCTTGCGTAAAGATCTTATGCATATAAAAAAAAAGGATTAATACCGTGTATATCTAAAATCTGCCACTCTTTTTTTTCTTTGCTTGAGCATAGATAAAGAAGCACTAACTTGGACTTCTGATAGATCAGTAGAGACAATAATAGATAGTCTCCTTGTCCCCTAAGAATGTGAAGTAATGCATACTTCACATGAGAGGGAAAGGTCTTAAGCTCCAACTTGGAAGCCTCTTTAGTAGATGGTTTGGGAAGAGGACCCAAGGGTCTATTTAAGGGATCAAACTCCTTTGTGGCATATAGGACTAACACAACAAGTATTTGCATCATCTCATGAGCTTCCATGTCTCCAAAAAAATCAACACCTATCAGTGCCCTTTCAAGAAGGTCTCAAATAGTATAACATGCTGGCTTATATTCATCTCGATAACATTTATAGAAGATAATTATTTATAAATAGTTGGTAACCTCATTGACTTGTACATATAAAAAACCTCCACCTTACCATGGGCTTTCATAGTCAATTGACTTGCTGCTACATCAATCAAAGCACGCCCAATTGCCAACGACGGACACCTAAAAAAATGGGACTTTCAGATCAGAATCGAAGTCTAGAATAATAAAATCAACTCATAATATCAGAGATCCTACTTTTCCAAGTACATCTTCCATGATACCATCTGTACAGGCCAAAGAACGGTCAGCCAACTGTAGATCATAGTGGTGGGCTTAGGACTTCCTAAACCATCTTTCTCCATAATAAAGTGGGCATCAAATTTATACTCTCCTCCAAATCTTATAGGGCCCAGACAGTGATGGGTTGCCCAATGGTAATCTGAATGGTGAAACTTCTTGTATCTTTAAGCTTTATAGGAAATCGCTTCTGAATTCAAGAACTGCATTTCTAGGTGAGTGCCACAGTTGCATACTCTATCAATATGCTCTTGTTGACTACAATGTCCTTGAAATATTTGGCATATTTAGGAATTCCCTGTAAAACATCAACAAGAGGCAAATTAATGTGAACATACTTTAGCATATCAATGAATTTCCTAAAACTATTTTCCTCCTTTTACTTTCTTAACTTCTGCGGAAATGAAGGAGGAGGATTTACAAGTGTAACCTCTTTCTCATTCTTCAATTCATCATTATCACGTGTAACCATTGCCTTGGGAGCTATTTTTTTCGGTTCCAGTTCCTCCAACTATCTACCACTTCAAGTAGAAATTGCATTAACTTGACTTAGGATTTAGGTCTCTGTACCCAAGGAAACCTCATTAGGTCTTACATTCTGTGCTCTATCTATTTGGCCCATCTAGTTCTCTAAGTTCTGAGTGGCCATTTGATTATTCTTTATATCGGCATCCATCTTAGTATGTTCAGCAAAAATCTGCTTGATCATTTCTTCAATATTACTGTTGTTTGACTGAACATGATTTTGAATGCTTGCTGCTGAAAATTTTGCCCCTGACTTTGATTTTTGTATTGGTTTTGGTTACCACCCCATGAAAAATCTGGATGTATCTTTCAGTTGGGGTTGTAGACGTTCCCATAATTTTGCATTCCACTCTCTCTTTTGACATTACCCACAAAATTTATTGAGTCTGGATTAGCACTCAGCAGTATGTTATCACAATCACAAATTTCACACTATAAGTTTTGCTAAACTGCATTCATAGGAGCTAGCTGCTGACCCAGAGATAGATTACTAAAATGGCTACTCAACTGATTCTGGAAAAAAACCAACTATACAGTCAAATCAGTTACACCATCCACCTCAATCATTCTTGCAGAAGTTTTCTTCGTAATTCTCCTTGAGCTATTTGCGTTCCATTCAGGATTTTCTTGTGATATACAATTTGGTAACTCAAACAACTTATCATATGTCTACTCTAGTGTTTGACCACTTGCAACAGAATCTAACAACATTTTAGTGTTAGATTACTGTGTGCAAGCACTTCGACTTGGTGGTTATGCGGACAATTTCTCAGAATTGACTTGAACCGGAACTCTCTTGATATTGCGCCTCTTCTAAGTTATTGTTGTTTATTCAATTTCTTACCCTATACTTAATATATCTTTAGACTTTATCACTTAAATAAGTAATCATCAATTAGTTTAGCCTAGTGAATAGTTAACCAATAAGTTCCTTGGGTACGATATCTCATCTCCTAAAAAGAGTCACTTTATTACTTGTACGACCACGTACACTTGCGTGTGCGAAAACCCTACCAAGGGCACTTGCTTTAAGATTACAATTTACAACAAAAAATATACTTTGATAGTGATACCTTTTCTCCTAATGCTATTTAGTTTGTCTCTGATATTTTTTTAATTCATCTAAAAATATCCTTTTTTTATGACTGTGGTATCCGAACCAGCTATTGCGTATCTCAACTAAATCTACGGAACACTTGCTACCTCCCACCAGAAACATATATTAGGTGACTCTATCCATCAAGGCTAAGACAAATAAGAAAAATCACATAGGTGTTTTGCTTAAATTAAACTTGTGATCCCAAGTTCTCATATCACTTCATTGGCCACCAAGCCACATTCTTGGGTACAAATTCTATTAATTGAAAACTTCTCTATAACTAAAACCTGTTAATTTTAAAATTTCCTTCTAATCTCTAACAAAATGATTTATAACCACACGAATAGTCAAAAAATAATTTAAACCACAAATTTTAAAAATCTAAACTTTATGCTAAATCAAATACTGTCTTATAAATTGAGATGAAGAAAATACTACACTACACACCGTTTTTCTGTTGTAGACTTTACCACACACAAAATAAGATGAGCTAAAAGATAAGTTTAGGCACAATACAAAGGATAGAAAAGACCTTGGGAAAAGAAAGTCAAGGTCTCGTCAAGATTAGACACAAGAATTATCCATTGTCGTATAATTATGATGTCTCAATCGATTTATGCATACCTCGATTAGCTTAGCTGGATATTTATTATCTTCCGCCAACAACATGTATATCTAATGAAATTTAAACTGAGACCTCATATTGCTCAACCCATTAACCACTAGGCTACACCATTCCAAAATTATTCACGTTTTTACAAAGAATAATTTTTTATTTACTTTATTTTAAAACAGTGTTCTCCAAAACCAACTTGGAGTTGGATTCCAAATATAGGAAAGTGGTCCAAATCTATTTTCCAACTTCATCTTCATAAATTTCAAATAAAGAAAAAGAAAAAACTAATTGGAATCTATAGCCCAACGCCTACTTAGGACAACTAATGAATTAGTTCTTTTTATTGAAAGGTAGATAACTAATGAAATATTAGCAATATAGAAGTGTAAAGCTACAGACCATTATTGGTGCTAAGAGTAGCTATTGCAGAACCACACATTCCTACTTAATATAAAGGAGGATGATGAGTTTTTGGCAGTCCTCACAATAGATAATGAGGCTATGACACATGTATCTTGCTTTTTTATTTATATATTATTATTATATTTTTATTTATTATATTATAATAATTTTATTTGGACTTGTGTAATTTTTTTTTATGAATCTCTTCTTGTTTCCTTATCAAATTATTGCTATTACTTATGCTTTATATTAAAAGTTGATTATTTTTTATATAAAAGAGGATGATAAGTTTTTTGTAGTCCTCAAAATAAGTTTGGGCCTTTGAAATTTTTTTATATATAATTTTTTATGAATCTCTTCTTGTTTTCTTATTAAACTATTTGTTTTTAGAAATTAATTATTTTTTATTTATCTATTTTAGCAAATCACAAAAGACATATTACTATTTTTATATTACCCTTCTTTATGGAGTAACTACCTAAAGAATTAATAGCAAAATTTAAAATTTTAAAACGTACTCAATGATGATGATTTTGTATGTTTTATTCTTAATTAACTTCTTAAATGGATTGTCAAGTCAAAGAGACATACTAAAGAAATTGGGGGATTACTTTTTACTTTCTTTGTTTCATTTTTCTTGCCTCATAAAATATATATTTTTTTCTTATCATTTTAGAAAATCAAGAAAGATTTATAATATCTTTCAATATTACTCTTATCATCAAGTAATTATACAATGTAATAGTTGTCAAGCATATACTTTTAAATATAATTATTTTTAATAGGGATAAATAAAATTAATTATTAAAATATAAATTTTCAAGGTGAGCATCAAATCAATAAATACAAAATAAAATAAAACAGATAGAGTACATTATTAGTTATTGTACATCTTGGTAAAATTTATGCAGCCCAATTTTATTTCCGATCAGAGCATTATTATATCTTACTAAGAATAACCCATATACTTCTCTTTGAATATGTTTGGTAGACTTTCTTTTAACGAAAAACATTATTTTTTAAAATATTTTTAAAAAACAAGTATATTTTTTATTTATTTTTTGTGCATGGTATGTAAGCAAAAAGTATTATTCAAATTTGTATATAATTTAGATAAATACTATAATAGATGGGTGTAAGGTGACTGGGACGAAGGCTATGGAGGTGAAAGAGAAGATAAGGTTTACTGGAGAGCGAAGAGTACTTAATGAATATGAAATGTCACTTATGAAATATAATTTTTTTAATTTTATGAAATAAATTATTTTTTATTTTTAAGAAACTTAAATTTTTGAAACATCAAAAAAGTTTATAACATACCAAACACACTATATATTTGTTTAAACCTCAAGTTTGCTTCTTTAGAGAATATTGAATATTTTATCTCTTTATATATACTAAATTTTCTTCCACGCTTCATTCCTCGTAAATAGTCTCATAACAAGCTCTAGTAATTATGAAATAAGATATAATTAATCAAATTACCTATGTAATAGAAAGATGTGGCATGAGTTATATTTTTAAAATTAAAAATTGTTATTTTTATATGGTGAGTTTGGACCGAAACTTAGACAGGCAACTAGTATTAAGAGCTAACGAAAACACAAATTGGTGTCCTCATCAATTCTAAAGTTAATAAGATGTAACATGTCTGATAACGGAAAAAGTAGCCAGCCTTCAACGTGTACTTTTCAGTTTCATGTTTCTAAGGGTCTGTTTGGTACAGAGAAACTTATAATTTTATGTTATTTTCCTAGACACATTCATATACATTTAACGTAAGAAATAATAAAAATAGATAGAGTGATGTTGTGATAGGTGGAGGAAGTAGAGTCGAGGTGGGAGTTGGAGGGTGGGATAGGGGTAAAAAAAAATCAATTTATTTTTACAAAAATATTTAAGAGTTTTTTTTTGGAGGGTGGGGGGGGGGGTTGGGGAGCTGAGTGTTGGTCGGAGGTAGGCGTAGGGTGTAGGGGGAAGGATAGGGGTGAAGTGGTGAAAGTTCAGTTCAAAAAAAA
>JBDJHY010176964.1:0-21903 GCA_039654485.1 Withania somnifera
AATCTTGGCAAAATGCCATGCCTCATTGTATTGAGGGCACTACGGTGGGGAAAGAACGGCCCATAAAGTATTGCAAGTAGGTTTTTTTGGCCATCATTGTTCAAGGATGTGGTGGAATTTGTGAATAAATGTGATGAGTGTCAATGTATGGGGTCTATCTCCAAGAAGCATGAAATGCCACTGCACAATATCATTAAAGTGGAAATATTTGATGTCTGGGTTATCGACTTCATGGGACCCTTTCCTCTTTCATAAGGGAATCAGTACATTCTCGTAGCTGTTGATTATTTTTCAAAATGAATAGAAGATGTAGCTTTCCCGATTTATGATGCAAAGAGGGTGTTGAAATTCATGTGAAACACATATTTACCAGATTTGGAACCCCGAGGGCCATAATCAGTGATGGAGGATCGCATTTTAGAAGTGCGTGTTCAAGGCTTTGTTAGGGATGTATGGGGAAACCCATAAAGTGGCAACTGTGTATCACCCACAAACTAGCAGGCAAGTGGAAGTATCGTATAGAGAGCTGAAGTAAATATTTTAGAAGACAGTCAATGCACAAAGGGAATATTGGGCTGAGCAGCTTGACGATGTGCTTTGGGCATATCGTACTACCTACAAAACCCCTATAGGCACCTCGCCATATAAGTTGGTTTTTGGTAAGGCATGTCATTTTCCTGTAGAGCTAAAACATTAGGCGCATTGGGATATCAAAAAGGCTAAACTTTGATCCAAAAGAAGTCACTGCAAAGCGGAAATTACAACTTCTTGAGATGGATGAATTCCGCCTCAATGCATACGAAAGTGCTAAGGTTTATAAAGAGATAACAAAAAGATGGTAGGATAAACAGTTTTTTGACTGCAAATTTGAGCCTACTCAATTGGTTTTTCTATTCAACTAGAGGTTAAGGCTTTTCCCCGAAAATCTATGCTCCAAATGGATGGGTCCAATCAAAGTGGTGCACATCACAAAGCAAGAGGTGGTAGAATTGCAGGATAACAAATCGGACCAAAAGTTTTTTGTGAATGGGCATAGGATCAAACATTATCGGCCCAAAGATGATCATGAGGTGCTGGTTATTAGGTTGATAAATTGATTTAATGGGTCATGCCACGATGTTAAATAAGGCGCTTCACGCGAGGCAACCCGTGTGTTGTATGTATTTTTGCATAGTTTTTTATGTTTTATTGTTTTTTAACATGTATGGAACCCCAAGCATGTCAGGACTAAATAGGGGAAATTTACACTTCTACTGTAAGTTTAATCATAGATCACAATAACCATCACGTCATGATACTTATCGTGATCAATCACTGGAATGCTGTAATCTCACCACGATTAGTATCATGTCATGATGCTTATTGTGATGAAATTCTATTTAGTCAGTGTTTTAATATGATAATCATCACGTTGTGATGCCTATCATGATGAAACACTGGAAAGGATAAAAATAATTGTGATGAAATTTTGTCTAAATAGTGTTCACAATGATATGTATCACATCGTGATGCTTACCGTGATGAAAGACTTCACCTTAAAATTTCCATGTTAGCATTCTATTTAGTTAGTGTTTCAGCATGATAAGCATCACGTCGTGATGCCTATCATGATGAAACACTGGAAAGTAAAAAACTCCATCACGATAACCATCACGTCGTGATGATTATCATGATGAACCACTAGAACTCAATTATTCTCATCACGATAAGCATCACGCACGTCGTAATGCATATCGTGATTAAAATTTGTTTCCAGTTTGGACACAATTTTCTAGTTATTAATTCACCCAACTACTCACAATTTACTCCCTCATCCATTTTTAACCCCCCCTCTTATATAAAGGGGTTTTAACCCCTCAACTATCCCTATCACAACCTTAAGCAATCCCTTTCTCCTTTTTTTATTAATTCTCTCAAGGACTTCAGAAGTAAGCAGGACTTTTCCAATGAGGTATGTTTTTTTAAGCTTTTGTTTCCATTCTTCCATATCTTCTTGGTATTTTGCATGGGTTGTTGTTTGGTAATTCTTGACTGCAATTGATACCATGTTTTGTCTAAGTATGGGGGAGACTGAATGGCTATGGGTGCTTACTATAGTAACGTCGGATTGTTAGCATAGGGGAATGATAGGGGGTGTTGAATATAGTTATTTAATGTCATCAATGATTATGTTTCTTCGATTCATTATTGATTACCATTACGATTACTTTATTGTTTTTGTTGTGGTTGTCATAATATTAAGTTGTCCAAATTGCCACAACTATTGTTGGATATATTGTATGAGAGAATTTCACACACTTAGGTATGTAATATTGTTAAAGAAGAGCTTGATTTTCATTGTGAGAATAATGGGTAGTGATGAATATTCTGGCTATGTGAGTATCTTCTTGCATGTGTGGTATCTTATTATTTTTTTCATATTTTGTTTCATTTTTTTATGTTTATGCAACTGTTTGTGTTGTATTTCTTCATTCCATGTCTATTTTTGTATTTAGTTTTCTTTATGTTCAGAGTATGGCTTTATGGAGGGGAAGTATGAGTACCCTCCTAGCCTATTTGACCTCATATTTGTGGAATTTGATTGTACCGGTGGCAATTTGTGGTCTTGTTTGCTAATGCATCTTATTTTTGCAGAAATATGCCTCCTTAATCACAAAATCCCGGAGCTAGTTCATCTTGCATGTTTCCTAAGAGGGCGCGAGCTTCACTAGAGACTGAGCCACCTTAGGGGTCTGCACCACGACTTAGGCATCACAGGTTTGGAAGCGCAGCGGTCGAGGAAAGGGGCAAAAAATGGTACCATAAAAATACTATTGAAAAATACATGGCAGTTGACAGGGTTGATCACCACTGCCTGGCAGCGGAATTTCCACAGATTATGGAAAGAATCAGGCAACTTCGTATGGATTTTATTTTTGAAGATCAAGGCGACTGCAATATGGATATGGTGCTGGAGTTCTACGTGAACTAGCATACAAAAAAGGAGGCTAAAATTCTAATTCATGGGCAGATCGTCTTGTGGGTCCCTACAGTTATTAATACACTTTTAGGTACTTTAGATTACACCGATCTTTCCCTCCTAGGACAACTGGTATGCAATCCTCCATATCAACTCACCTAGCAGACCTTGTGCGGCCCAACGTCTCAAGCCCGGTGGATCCGGGATATTAGGGTTCGCCATGTCGCCCTCCTTTTCTCTCATCTTAAAAGGGAAGATAAGTGTTGGTTGTAAATTTTTTAACCATTGTCTCATGCCCCTCAACTATTACACCACCATCCTTTGCATTAGGATTGCACTCGTCTATGCCTTGATGACTGGCATGGACCTCAATATTGGCAGTGTGATTTATTCGGCCATGTCTAAGGCCTAGATAAGTCACAAATGCCGCTACAGTTTTGGAGGGATGGTGACCCACTATCTGAGTAGCAATGGGGTTGAGGAGGACCCAGCTGACATTATTCATCCACTGGCCCCCAAAGCAATGGATGTTACTTTAAGCAGGGGGGCAAGTGAAGCAGATGGTGGCCAGCGTCTTACTCTGCAAGAGCCAAACGCCATGTATGGAGCTACCATTGTTTCCTGTATGGAACCGCTATGTTACAGCAGCGTAAGGAGAAGAACATCCTACACACTCAGTATCCTCTCAATGATCATGCACGGATTATGTGCAGGATGGGGCCTCAATTAATTGAGCCAACGGATGACGACGTCCCAATGGATTATGGTGTTGATTTAGGGGACTCGGATGATGATGAGGAGAGTTTAGAGGATGAGGGGATGCAAGAGACAGAGCCGACAGATATTGAGGATTGATCAGGGAGTTCCTCAAACCTTCCTTTGTTTGAATTGTGCACTGGGGACAGTACGATGTTTTAAGTATGGGAGGAGGAGTTCTCTGATCTTGTTATTACGTTTTTATTGAATTGTACTTTATTTTGTTTTTTTAATTTATTTTGTTTAATTTTGTTATTTTTATAGTTTTTTTTATTGGTATGTTTTGTGTTTTAGTATTAATGAATTTGTTAAGTTAGTTTATGTAATATTGTAATTTTAATTATATATTTGCATGTAGTGTAAGTTTTAATTAGTAGTAGCCATTTTTTTGGGTTCCTTAGTTTTTCTTTCCCGTTCTTTTCTAAGGAAAGTCCCCTTGAACCCAGAGTAGGTAGTATAGATAGAGTAATTAGTTTTTTTATTTTCCTTTCTATCATAGAATAAGGTAGTCTTCCCAATGATGGATGGATGACGACCCTCTTGAGGGAAGATTCGTCTTAGATAGGGTTAGGTTAGATGTGTACTTACATTACTTGTAAATACATAATGTTGTAGCTAGTGACCTAAATTATGGAAAAGAAAAAAAAATTGCAAGTAGTCAACTCAGAATTGTGCGAGATACACAGATTCGAGGGGTAGCAATACACTAACTACAATATTTAGCACATAGGATAGTGGGGCTTATTTTTAATTTGTACTTGTTTAAGATATAGTTTTCGTGTTATACCTTTTGAACCAATGTACAATGAGAGGTGAGGATTCTTGCATCATACATGTTGTGCATCGTAGTCTAGAACTTGCCCTGCATGTCATTGAAGCAAAATAAAAGTATTGTTTTAACTGCAAGATGATATAGGCCTTCTTTGAAATGTTTTGTAAATATTATCCTATTCATATATTATAACATTAGTCAGCTCTTTTGAGCCTATAGCCTATTCTTTATTAGTCATATGTTTACCTTGATCCTTTTATTAAATCCCTAGTTTTCGCACCCTGCTTTCGTAAGCACTGGAGCATAAACTAAGTGTGAATGGTTGAACATAAAGAAATGTATGGTATAGTGTAAAAGGTGACCAATGTTAGTTGTTAAGGTAGAAAGGCCCTTGGGGAAAGAATTTGATATGAAAAGACAAAGAGAAAAAGTTCTTGAAACAGGAAAAAACAAAAGAAAAAAAATTGTGAGCGAAGCATTCTTGATACAATGAGATAGATGATGAATTAAGAAAGGTTAGTGAAGAAAGAATGATTGATGAAGTGTGCAAAGTGAAAAGTTCTTAGGGAAGTGTAAGTCACAATTATATATTTTCCATACCCGTCCCTTAGCTAACGTTACAACCCGGTAAAGTCCTATTTGATTCCTTTCAAACATGCTTTATTTGTAAAGATAGACATAATGGGAAAGCATATGGTACTTCAATTGCATGCATGTGAGTCTTTGTGAGTGTGAGAGTTAAGGCTTTATATAGCTATGAAAGTCCAACTCATTAAAGAGAATTCATTGAATTCGCAGGAGCATGAACTGTTTTCAGTGATGGCACATTTGGAGAGTAGGGTATGCATGATTGTAATATCTTATGCTCGTGTCAAGTTAGACTCCAAACCGAAGGTTGTGTTAAGAACATGTACTGTAGTGTTATTCCCTTAAATTTTGTTTATTAATGTTTGATGTACCTGTTGACAACTGTGAATCATGAAGCCCTATATAAGGCCACAGTCATGATGTTACTGTATTTACAAAGTTGATTGATAAGTCATAGGAAAGTGTAATTGATTGTTCAAGGACGAACAAAGGAGTAAGTATGGGGGGTGATCATAGGCATTTTTACCTGCTATAAAGCCAATTAACCCAAATTAATTAGCTTTGTTTTGAGGATAATTTTATAGTATGTGATGGTTTTGTAGTTATTATGTTAAAATACCACTAACCAATGTGATTAGCATCTTTTGCAGGATTATGTGGAAATATGGAGAAAAACAGTGAAACTGGAAGGCAAGCCAAGAAGTGCAGAATTAATTCTAGAAAAAATACACAGATCACGATCGTGATCACGTCGTGATCACTATCGTGACCCAATTTTTCATACAACAGCTGAATCTGTTTTAATTGGGCTTACTAAGGGCAATTTGGCCTTTTCACCTGGAAGTCCAGCAACCTTAAGTGGCATTTTTAGAGGCATAATGAGGGATTCACTTATTTTTCTTCTTCTTGGAATCAAGGGAGAAGGCTATCAGAATTGGAGAAGGGAGAATTACAAAGAGATCATCACCATCACAGCTAGGGTGAAGACTATTCATACAAATTACTTACGGTATTTGTTAACTATGAACTCCGTATTTATTATGTATTATATGGGCTAAAAACCCTAATTTTAGGGCTTGTGGTTCACGTACCACATATGGGTGATAATTAATGTAAAGTAATTTGTTTCTGGTTAATTGATTATTCTTCTATTCTATTATAATGGTGTTTCTATTTGTTGGCCGCTTTTAGAAGCAATTCTTATGCTTGCTATGTTATTGAATCCGATAATTGTGTGAGTGAACGGAATAGAAGGAGTGCGTTTATGTTATTAACCTTAATCCGAAAGTAATAATATAACTAGTTAACTAAGACACAAACGCACAATAGAACTAGTGCGTTTATGTAGTTATGAAAAGTTAACAACACTCTAATTGGGCGTAGTTTTTACTTGATTAATTAGGTGACTAACAGACAATCCATTCGTAGTCATAATATCCACCTCTAACTCAACAATCAACGGAACGATCCAACAAGGAGGGAGCATACTTGAATCCATGCTCAAGTGTCAAGAAGAAATTAAGAAAAAGATGAGAAGGTATACCAGTAACCTCAAGTAACAGGAAAGGAAGGGTACAACAACATTTATATCACGAAAGGAGTCATGATAGGAAGCCATCGGTAAGAATATTATCTCATACCATTGAATAGGAACCATAACAAGTAAAAGAGGGTCTCCATAGCACCGCATAATACCTAGAGATACAAATAAGTAAATCTCTCTCCTTGGACGCCTATACAACCAGAAGGTACAAACAAGAAAGCAAGTGCAAAAAGTAAACATAAAAATGTACACAATTGGAAGATGTGAAGTATAATTGTGTATGCTCTCCTTCACCACTCATAGGTCCGTTAGGAGGAATACCCATGGAAGGACTTCCCTATATACATGTAGTAACACTGTATAGTTCTTCCCAGGTCATATAAAAGTCAGTGACAGGTTGGTAGGGTCCACAGAAGTCCTCCCTGCATACTATATCAATAACCATATAGGTCTAAATTATCATATCATAATATCAATACATGCATCAATGCCGAATCTATAATCTCAACAGAGTTTTGGTGTTCACCAAATATGGAGCTGGGATAACTAATAGAATTTTCAACAAATGTTTAGCCTTACCAAATTTGGAGCTGGCAGAGTCAATATAAATCACTTGGCCTCTACTTATGTCAAATCATCATATAAAATCACTGGGATTTCCAAAGTCTGATCAGTATGGATAAATCAATATCTAACTCCGGCCTTTAGCAAGTATAGTAATATCTCAAAACCAGTGCCTATGTTGTATTTTATATTTTTTATCATCAAAATACTCATATTACTCTTATAATATCGAAAACAGACCTTCAAGGCCAAGCAAGGTTTCAAAATCAATAATATAGGGCTCTTCTCCATAAATAGTGGAAACCAATTCAATAAAACCAGTTCTAATGATGATATGTTCAACCAAAAATAATATCACAGGCAAGCCCTATGGCCCTAGACAAGCTCAATATCTACAGCAAGCATAACCAGCCAAATCAGTGCCCGAGACTGAGGGGCATTCCCAATTACCCACTATCTATGTTCCAGAGTCTATCAGGACCACTTAGGGTTATAAGGTAACTAACATTGCAAATACAACATCAATACATAACCAAAAAGGCGTGCCAAAAAGGCATACCAAAAAAGCGTACAGGGTCATAGGTGCCAACGTTGAAATCCTAACCCAAGGATGTCTATCTATCACAATTATTCACCATATAATCCCAGTCTAAGATCATAATAATAGCCTACATGTCCTCCAATGAATCACTCGCAATACCGTGTAGAAGAATTCTCGAACTACTACAAAAGTCCAAACGTGCGCAAAGGAACTCCAACAAACGCACAACTATAATAAACATAATTTAAACATTAATACAAGTCCAACGATACTTATAAAGCTATGAAAATAGTTGGGGTGAAACTACGGGTTAAAACGGGTCTACGGGCTCACTAACCCAAAACTTCAAACAAATGATATCAAAATGTTCCCCAAATCATAGGGAACCTAAACACCAGGTTTAAAGTTAAGTCAAGCAAGGAAAGGCTTGAAACAATCTAATAAAGTGAAGAACAACTTTGGGATTTTTGGGTGAAATTCAATGAAATTAATTTTCCCACGTCACCCACAAGCTCGTTCAATGACCCAAGTATTTTAATGTCGATTTTTGAGTGTTAGGAAGTGAAGAAAATGAGAAAAAAGAGATGAAAATTGAGTTTTCATAACTTATAGTCTTTTGTCCAAGTACTACATGATCGCGAACTGCATGGAAATAATACATTGAGGTCGAGTATGGTACGAGTTGCGATTATGAAGGATATGACATCTATACCACGAAATTTCCAGGGAAGTTTATGAAGTCATGAAGAGGAATCAGGGAAGTACATCGTGATCGCGAGGAATATTTCCACGATCGTGAAGAAGGATGCACCACACACCTGATATAGAAGAAAACAACCAACTTTAAAACTTGAAAACAAGGCTCAAAATGCATGCGCGATTCGATGAACACAAATCAAATATTCTACCTGTAAGGATTTGGACCCAACGATATAGACAAATTTACTATCCAAGGTCGTTTAAACAAAATAATCATTAAAGTAAACCCGGTAGGGGTCAGTATTATTGGGAGGCGGAGGTGAAAAACAAGGACTATCTCCTATATGCCAAAATAACCGACTTTCCAACCAAGTACTCAAAATGAGTCAGTTTAGCCAGAAGCCTGTATTGATAGCTCACCTAACCCAAACTTGATATTCTAGAGCTAACAACGCTGTTGGATTTTCAATCCGAGACTTTGATAAAAAAATATGACCATCCAAGCTCCAATATGGCAAATTAAGCACATAAAACATGAAATATCGTACAAACTCAAACCAAAGCTCCTGAACTCAAACAAAGAGACTATCTAGACAAAAATTCGTATTATGGAGCTAAGGGAACCGCCGGAATTAAAATTTGAGTTTGTTTACGCAGAATGTTTACTTAAGTCAACACTTTTAATTCTAAATCTCTAAAGGGAAATGAACATAACAACCAAATGAACGACCCAGGAACCAAACCACCAATTCTATAAGTCTTAAATGACTTGGGTTCTCTACTAGAAAGCTCTAGAATGCAAGAAAGTGAGAAATTGTAAAATGATCGGATGGATCATTATACCGTAACTTCAACACAAATATGATGCCTGCCAACTATAGATCATGGGTGGTGTAATTATTCTCATCGATCTTCAGCTACTTTAGAGTCTTAAGCTATGACCTCACCCTTTTTCATCAAAACTCCACCCAAAATCAACTTTATAGCATCACAAAACATGATGAAAGGCTCACCCTATATAGGCAAAATTAAGACCAGTTCTAAAGTCAATAAGGTCATATGCCTTTGGAAAATCTCATCACATTGTCCTACCCCTAAAATATAATATTCTGTCTACTGATTCAATGGGCTGCAATAGAAGAGAACCCCTAAAAGAGTCATGGTAATAACCTGCCAAACCAACAAAGATACAAATCTTTATAGGGAGTTAGGCCTAGTCCAACCACGAACTTACTCAATCTTGGATGGATCGACCATAATACCTCCCTTGGACACCACATGCCCCAAAAAGTCACTTATCTAAGACAAACTTGTATTTCGAAAACATTGCACATAATCACTCATCTCTCAATCATTAGAGTAAAATCTTCAAGTGTTATACATGGTCAACCTCCCTCTTCGTGTAAACCAGGATGTCATCATTAAAGATAATAACAAATAAATCTTGATACTTTTAAAATACCATAATTATCAACTTTATAAGTGTTGCAGGGGCATTAGTCAGCACAAATGACATCATCAAAAAATAATAGTGAACATAGAGGATCCTAACGGTTGTCTTAAGGACATCCAAAGCCCTAATCCTCAGATGATGATAGCCAAATTTCAAGTTGATCTTAGATAATATTGAGGCACCTTACAACTGGTCAAACATATCATCAATTTGAGGAAGGGGGTTGCTTATTCTTAATAGTAACCCTGCTTAGTTTCCTATAGTAAATGAACATCCTCATTGATCCATCCCTTTTCTTCAAGAATGGGAAAATAGCACCCTACGGTGATATACTAGGTCTAATGAAGCTCTTGAAAATCAAATCCTACAACTTTTATTTTAATTCTTTTAACTCTATTGGATCCATAAGGTATGCGAGGAATATAAATGGTCTTAGTACCCAACTCAAAATCAATACCAAAATTGATGTCCCAACTAAGGGAACATCTGGAAGATCTGTAAAGAACTCACAAACAAATAGAATAGACTCTAAAGGAGGATAATCAGTAAAGGTATATCGTGTGAACATAAATAGGAGAAACACCAACTCTAAGTCAACCTCTGAGCAAGAAAGAAGAAGATTACTCTACTAGGATAGGAACCACAAGATCCCTTCCACTCTATCTTAGGATACTAGACATATCTAGAGTAATTATTTTGGAATAAAAATCCAAGACTACATGGTGAGGATAAAGCCAATCAATACCCAGAATGACATCAAAATCTACTATGTCCAAAAAATCAAGTATCTCAAAATGGCACATCCCACCATAGAAATAATACAAGATCAGTACACTCGATACATAACTAATGAATATCATATGAGTGTAGAAACATGCAAAGGAACTGGCAGGGGAACACTTATCATATCAAATCTAGTAGAAAATGCATAGACACATAGGAATATAGATCTAGGATCAAATAATATTGATGCATGTTGATGGAGCACCAAAATATTACTTGTGATGAAGGCATCTAAGTCTTCTACCTCAGGTCTAATGGGGAAAGCATAGCAATGTCCTTTATCTCTACCAGATGAAGAACTATCTTAGCCACCTCTCTGTGATAGTATGGACCTACTTACATCCCCACAAGAAGTTCAACCACCTATATGAATTTGTGCTCTACCTCAACCTCTAGTTGTAGATGCTGGTGCTATAGCTAGATACTGTGCAATGAGTTGGAGCCCTCCATGACCCCATAAAGGATAGAATCTTATCATATGGCTTAGATCTCCACAAGTATAATAGGACCTAGGATTCCCAAACTATTGAGACAAACTAGAAGAACCTAAATGGTCATCACAACGTCTATACAAAAATCCCAAGAAGACTGACTCATACCAAAAGAAACTTGGTTACTCTTTGATGTCTATAAGGTTTCCTAAACTGGCCTCTGACAGCGAAATGAAATGCCTCATCTAAATGAACCTCTGCCTCTAGATGATGTACCCAAGAACTGATCTAAACTGCAATACCTATAATCTCTCCAATCTCCAAACTTCTCTCTTTATTAATTCAGCCTATTTCTTTGCATAACCTATACCTGAATAGGAGGCTCCTTGATGGGATAACCTAAACATCTACACTCATATAGAATCTGACAACCCTTACATAAACCTACGGGCTTTCTTACCTTAATCAGTAAGAAGCAATCTAGCATACCTCTTAAGGCTGAAAAGTGATATCATAATCAGCAAATATCGTTCCACCATACTTTAACCACTTGAAACTTATCCAATTCTTCTCTCTCACACTCTAAGGGAGTACCAATCAAAGAGGGCCTATGTAGACTCATCCTAAGTAAAGGAGGTAACCCAGTTGGTCTTTCATCTATGTAAGAGTGCCACCACTGACATACTATCCCATGAAACTATAAGTAAATATAAAAAAAAACTCCATGTGATTCTGCCAACCTCACACTCTCCAATAGCTCACTACGGATCATAGTGAAAGTATACATATCTTTGCTTTGTTCTACCAACCTTTAGCTTTGTTTTGATAATAGCTTGGTGTGTTTATGATACTATATTTTAATAAAGGTGTAAATATGTGTTAATTATTATGGTTGTAATTTTTAAGTATCATTTATTCTAAAACAATCAGCAAAATGAAAGAAAAAATCTTTGATGAGATAACTAGTCCTACCGGGATAGTTTAGGATTGTTTTAGTGAACTTTGTGTAAGTTTTGTGAATTGTATGGTATAATGTTATAGTTATTGTAGTATTATAATGAATTTGAAAAATAGGAAAAACAAGTCTGGAACAAATCTACAAGAATGATGAATCAAGGAGCAAATCACATGAACTTAATTAGTTGACGCTATCCTAGCTTATACTCATTTGGCTTAGTTTGATGGATTCTAGTTTATGGTGATTGGTTGATGTTCATTTGGAATGATATTGGAATGAATATTCAGTGAGTTTTATTCCATACAATTATGTACACAATCTACCAAGTTTGATTTGAAAAGGAGGAGACTACATAAGTGCAACTACTGAAGGCTAGTCTATCTTGGGTTAAGTTATGGAGTTTGTCTTGTTGGAGAATAAATGTTGATGAATGAGGTTAATGAATCACTTTAATATTTTATTAGTATAAAATATAATTTAATCAAGAATCAAGTGCCATTTGAAGCAAAATACAAAATAAAAAATACGACGAGATGGCAAGCCAAAACTTGATGAAGTGGAACGTATTAGGGCGATCCTTGTGTCAGGAACTTTAAGAGGAAACGTTAACCATATGGTGAAATTTTTAGGGTTATTTTATACTTTTTTTTAGGTTTTACAAATTTTTTATGCAACTTATGTGTACCAAATCAACCACACGACACACACTCTTAAAACTCATCGAAAAAGTGGGTTTTAAGTTGTGTTGGGAATGATTTGGTATTAAATATACTTGACATGGGGGTGATTTTGGAGGATATAAAAGGTATACGCAGTCACATTTTCACTCATATTTTGGATCATACACATTTTTGGAGTAAACCAAGAGCGCAGGAGCTCTACACCTGGGTTCTTGTTTTCTCATTTAGTTTACTTGTAATCTTTACTTATGAACACTTCCATGGTGATTGTTTGTAAACTTATGAGTGGATAAAGATCCTTTTTCAAGGTTAAATCTACAATACATGATTTCTTAATTTATTTTATGGTGTTTTATGTTATTTCTCATATTTGTTTGTGCCTATGTTATTGTACTTATTATTCTAAAGATATGTGACCTTTAGGATAAATCTATATGCTACCGCTGAACTCGAGATATGAAGAGGAGGTTAGAATATGGAACATAGGGAGTGTGGATCATATATTAAGAGTCATTTAAGATGTATTAGTTCTAGGATGGAGACATGCCTAGATTTCTCCACTTGGTTACAAAATAAAAAGATATCGTAGTGCCCAAAAATTGATTGCCCTATCCCTTCTTAACAATGTAGTTAAGTAATAAATTGTGGTAGATGGTTAGGGGATCGAGACACCATGAACATAATAAAAACCTTGTATTCCAAAAACCAAGATAGATAACTTAACCAATGTAGAACTATAGTTATGCATGAATGTGAAATAAGTCTTAACCACGAAATTCTCCAAATATTGGTTACAACCCAAAGTTCACATATTTATTGTTATCCTATTTAGTTTATAATTAAAAATTATTTTATATTGTTTAAATATTGCACTTGTCAAATACAAATTCAAACATGAAATTGCTTTTGATAACTACAAGTCCCTTGGGTTTGATACCCCGACTCTTAAAAGAGATACTATGGCACGACCCAAATTTCAAGTCATGATAGCATCTATAACCCTCCAGTAGACAAGCCTAACCCTATAGTCTGGAGCTTTGGTCAAAGGGATATAAACACTAGAATCATCAAGAAAAGTGGAAAAGCATAAGAAAAAACATAAAATAACGGAAGCAGAAGAAATACGTAAGCAACCCAAATCCCAAAACCTGGTGTCAATGGCATATAGAGCTACTATATAGAGTAACCAAATAATAGAAATACAAAGCAACTCCTACAACACAGGGCCTTCCATAGACAGAATAAAGTAGGCTGAAATCAAGGAAACCACGGTCGACTCGGACGACAAAGCTCACCACAATCTCCACAACCAACTGTATCAATTCCGCGAAATTACAACGTCTTCAATAACCCCTGCTAGAATCTGCACTATGAAAATGGTACAGAAATGCAGCATGAGCACCAAAAAAGGTACCTAGTAGGCATCATAGGCCGACTGGGCTAAAATAAAATGCCAGTACTAAAGGCGAGGAAGTAAAACAGGTCAATGATAGTAGGAAAACGGTAAAAATAATAGATATGTAAAAAGATAAGATATCAGAAGTGTAAGTACAAATTTACAGGAAACTAAAACATCGTGAACACGGTCCGAAGTGACAGTACTCCATAACCCAGAATCGAAGTAAGGGATGGAACCTATGATCCACCTAAGACAAGAACCAACTAACTATAAGGATATATGCATACACATTACGAATGGTGGATTGATTGGTAAGTACAAACAATATAAAAACCCACTGTGACTCCCCCCTTAAGCCCCATGAGCACAAATAATACGAAGGTAATACACGGGGGTACAGGAAAGTGACATCGAGCAGTATCATGTGGTGCCAACACCATCCTCTAAAGAAGTGCCAATCGTAGAGCCTTTGTAACTCGGAGGACCAGGCCTCATACACGAGAGCAGGATCTAAGCCCAGTAGTGCCAAACTTAGGGTCCACGCACTGGAGGACAGTACCTCTAATAAAATATAAGGTATATTCCCCATCAATGCCAAACTCAGGGTCTACGCCCCGGAGGACCGCGCCTCTAATCAAATGTAGGGCATTTGCCCATCAGTGCCAAACTCAAGGTCTAAGCCCTGGAGGACCACGCCTCTAATCAAATGTAGGGTCTTTGCCCCATCAATGCCAAACATAGGGTCTACGCCTCAGAGGACGCGCCTCTAATCAAATGTAGGGTCTATGCCCCATCAGTATCAAACTCAGCCCAAACAGTAATATACAGATGGCCTATCACAACATAGCAACAACAATACTAATAATAACAAAAATGAAAAGTCACCGGAGTCTAACATCTGTCAAAGGCCACCAGCTAAGAGCTCATCTTATCACACTCGTCGTGCGATAACTTGAATAGTTCCCAAGGTCTGTGGCCCCCCACACTATCAGGCCAGGACTCGGGCATACAACCCTTCACCTCTTGCTCTTTCACAAGCCCCCGGAAACCAATAAGGTAATCACAAGCCACCTAAAATACAACAATCAAACTAAAACCCAACCCACACTACTGGCCATATCACAAAAAAAAGTATAAATTGCATATAAATAAAAGTCGCCTACCTGGGCACCGGCGAAAGTCCTCGTAATACGCACATATAGGCCTGAGTCTCCAAATGCAGCCGAATTCACCCAAAATTATAAATTTATGAATCCAGGGATTTAAAACAAAAAGAATGAGACCCATATTGCAATTAGCAACCTGGATCAGAAAACAGGCCCCAAAACAGGCACGCGTTCCCCGCAGTCTGGAAAATTAATATAAAAATACCAGCACAAAGGCCTCAACTCAAGAAAAAGGTGGTCCAATTTGAGCCCATTCGGACCACCGGAAGGCCCTCATTTGCAAAGAATCAGTTGGGGAAAAAAGTGCAATTCATGGAAAAATGATCAAGCTAAATCAGAGGGGTTAACTTATCAAAAACTGAGTCGAAGCGAGTACAAAGTGAAAGACACCCCAAGCATAGTAAAAATGCAAATGAATGAAGAAAATCAGAGAGAAATGTTGAGCCTTAAGGGCGTCTATTAAGGAAACCAAACTTTTTAAGAAGAAGAAACATACTTACCGAAGGAGGGACGTAGTAGCAACCATTCCACCAAGCTCCTCTAGCACAAAATAACCCAATGAAATAGATTTCTAGAGAGATACTAAGCTGAGAGAAGGGAATATGGGAAATGACTGAAAATTCAAAGTTCTCAGTTTTATATCTGCACATGGCTAGGCGCGTTATCGCTAAATAAGAAAACTATGAACTGGTGTGATCGCGTCAAGGGCAGTGCCATCACGCATAACGGAGGAAAAAAGATTCATTGCGATCGCGCTGAGTAATCAGTTTCCAGCATAAAATTCTACAACAACAATTAATCAACCGAAGGCTTAGAATCAACTTAAAAACAACAACAATGAATAAATATTCATTTCTAGTGGAAAACATATTTCGGACCTAACAGAATCAATAAAATAACCATCAGAAGGAGTTTAAGAAAAAAGGACACCAAACTCAAAAGGATCGAAAGGAGCCAATTTTTGAACTTTTCACAAACCGACTCAAAATGAGCTCCGACACACTGAGAAGTGAACTAATGACTCAACTAGCCCAAAATCGACATTCCAGAGCTGATAGAATCATCAAAATTCTGATCCGAAGTTCCAATCACTAAAAGACCACCTACGCTTCAAAATGAACTTTGGTTAGGTTGAATTTCACAAAACATCAAAAACCCTGGGGCATGAATTTAAGGTCCACCTAGACCAAAGTTAGCATTGCGAAGCTAACGAAAATGTTGGAATTTTATTTCAAGCATTTACTACAATTTCACTCTTGAATTCCACTATTTCAAACCCGAAACTTCAAAACAGGAAAACTAAGATAATAGGAAAACGAGCTGCTAGGGAACTGAGCTACTGGTCCTAGCAAGTCATAAATGACTTTAGGAAACTACTAGTCAGCTCTACTCAGGTAAGTCCCACGGCCCTGCACAGGCTTAATATCTACAACAAGCATAACCAACCAAGTTGATGTCCAGGACTCACGGACATTCCCAACTATCCACCATTTATGTTCCAGAGTCTATCAAGACCACTCAGGGTCATAAGGTAATTATCATCGCAATTGAAACAACAATATATAGCCAAGAGGCAGACTAAAAGAGCAGACAGGGTCATTGGTTCCAACCTAGAAATCCAAACCCAAGCATGTCTACTTAACATAATTATTTCCCATCTAAGCCTAGTCCAAGATCGTAAGATGTGTCCTACCTTTCCTCCGAAAACAAGCTCTCGAATACAATGTAGAAGTGCCCGGACTGCTCTAAATCTCAAAAAAGGTGCAAACAAACTTCAACGATCATGCAACTAAAAAATAAGTAATCCACACGTTATTATGAGTCCAACAATACTCATAAAGTTATGAAAATTGGTGGGGTCAAAACAGGCCTACAGGCCTGCAAACTTAAAACTTCAAACAAAGGGTATCAAAATTTTCTACACATACTAGGGAAAACCCAAATTTTAGAGCTAAGAAGAACAAGAATAAGCTTGAAATGATAAAATAAAGTGAAGAACCAGATTTGGGGAATTTTGTGTGAAAGTTGAAGAAATTAAGGTGGAAACTTATCAATAATTGATGAAGAATCAAAGAAATCAAGTTTCCACGTTACCTAATCACTCATGCAAAGACCCACATGTTTAGTGGATGTTTTTGAATGTTTGAATATGCAAAAATAAAAAGAAAGTGGAAGAACAAAGCTGAAAATTATCACAATCCAGGTATTTATACCTGGCACCAAAATGCTCTTTGCGATCGTTTAAAGAGATAAGGCAATCTCGAAGGTTGACCTGGAATAAGTATCGTTATTGCATGATTGGATTGTAGCAATCACGAAAGACAACTGGACTACTGGACGCGAACATGTAAAATATCACTCGCAGAGGGTAACTAGGGGCTACATCGCGATCGCGTGAAAGGCTATGCAATCGCATAGAAAGGAGTACCGGCACTAGAACAATTGAACACCAGCAAACTCATCTAAACAATCAAACTCCAAAATAAGGCTCAGAATGCGTTGGGATCCAATGAAAACAAACCAAATATGTTACTATAAAAATCACATTTTGGACTCTATGGCACAGACAAAATTCCAATCTGGTGTCATTTCTGAAAATATTGACCAAAGTCAACTCTATGTCAAAATAACCAACTTTTCAATCGAGTATTCAAAATGATCCCAGTTAGCTAAAGCTCAAATGAATAACTCACCTAACCGAAACTCGACATTTCAAAGCTAATAGTGTGGTTGGATTTTCAATCCTATCCTCGATCACAAAACGACTACTCAAGCTCCACTTATGAACCATAAAGTACATAAAATATAAAATTTTACATAAAATCAAAACCAAAGCTCCCACACTCGATTCAAGAGTCCTCTAGACTAAAATCCACTCTCAGGAGCTAACGAAACTTTAGGAATTTGCTTCTTAGTTTTTTCGCAGAATGTTGACTAAAGTTAACGATTTTAATATAAAAGCTCTAAAATAGGAAAACGAATATAACGACAAAATAAATAACCCGAAAAATGAACCACCAGTTTTGATAAGTCATAAATGACTTACGACTACTACAACAAAGCTCTAGAATGTAAGAAAATGTGAAAAGATTCATTACACATACGAATAGAAGACATTTTCACAATAGGTGAGAAAATTTCATCAAAGTCAACTCCCTTACTCTGGCCAAAACCTGTGACAACTAACTCCATCTTATACCTACGCGCAGAGGTATGTTGTTCTTTATTTATTTTGAAAATTCAGTTGATCGATAAATCTTTCGTACCTTTCGATAATTTCACTAACTCATATGTGTCATTCTCGTAGAGTGACTTCATCTCATCTTCCCTGGATTCTAACCACTAATCTCTATGAGTATCTTGCATGGCTTTATCATAACTTTTTGGTTCTCCCATGTCAGTCAAAAGTTCATACTCATTATGAGAATAACGTGTATATGTTTTCTTCTCCCGAGTAAATCTTCTAAGAGAGATTTTAGGAGCATCCAAATTAGTTCTCTGAGCAAGTTGCGGATCAACCACAACATCATCAACAGGAGCATCTATATGTTCAACATCCTGATGATCATATTGATTCTAATTACCATCAACATCATTATATTGATTCCATGTATAATTGGAGTATTAGTAATAGGAATTGGATCCATATTAACTAAGCTTTCATTATTCTAAGAATCTATATTCATATTCTTGTTAATATCTTCAATAGTCTGGTCTTCAAAAAATATTCCATCACAACTTCTGATAAGTTTTTTATCAATCGGATCGTAGAATTGATACCTAAACTCATCTTGACCATAGTGAATGAAGATGTATTGCTTAATTTTCACATCCAATTCGATCTCTCATCTTTCGAAACATGTACATAAGTTTTACACCCAAAGACTTTTATGTGATCAAAAGAAATATCCATAGAAAATGGAACTCTATTTGGGACATAACCATCCAAAGCGATTGTAGGAGACAAATTGATAACATAAACAACAGTATTAATTGTTTCCACCCTAAAATAATTTGGAAGTTCATCCTTTGAGAACACGCATCTAACTCTCTCAATTGTAATTCTATTCATCAATTCTGCCAAGCTATTCAATTGAGGTGCCTTCGATGGAGTTTTTATAATAAATTCCTTGCGATTTGTCGTAGTTATATAAGGGACCATAATATTTCCCATATTATCAGTGCGAATGCAGCTTAGTTTTTTTCCATTTTTTTCTCTCGGATAAGGCTTAAAATTTCTTAAAGACATTAAGTACTTGATCTTTGGACTTTAAAGGTACACCTAAAGCTTGCGAGAATGATCATTAATGAAAGTCGAAAAGTAAAGTGCACCACCTAATGACTTTACTTTGAATGGACCAAATAAGTTAGAGTGTAAAAGAAGCATGACTATGAAAAGAAAATCTTCTTTTCCGCCTAAGCAATGAACACATCTTTTCACCTTTACTTTTCTCACACCAGCAAGAAAATTCTTCTTAGTCAAGCATGTGATCCCTCTATCGCTCACGTGACTCGGCCTCTTGTGCCACAATTATGATAAAGTGTCACTATCCACTAAATTTATAAAGTCACTAAGGATAGATCACTGCATCACGTATAAACTGGAATACTTTCTTCCTCGAGCCACAACTAATGAGCCTTTGGTGGGCTTTCATTGGCCATTAAGCATGTCTTTATGATTGCCGTTATCGTCGAGTTGTCCTATAGAAATCAAATTTAGAGAAAATTCTAGAGCATGCTTAACATTCTGAAACACTAATGTTGTTCCTATATTAGTCTTCAAACAAACTGTGCCAACACCATACACCTTAATTTCACCAGTATTACTCATCTTTAACACTCCGGAGCTAACATGAGTATAAGATGAAAAGAAGTCTTTCCTCGACGTGACATGAGATGTAGATCAAGAATCTACTATCCAACTAGTATCCTGGGATCAAAATTGATGATGCATTTATCATAAGCAAAGAGAAGGTCATTTCAGACAACAACAACAATATCATTTCTGTTATTTTCTTCTTTATTTCCTTCTTTAATCTTTTGCTTCATCTTATTGCATAACCTTTTAATATGTCGTTTCTTTTCACAATGATGGTATAAATGATTTTGATACTTGGACCTTGACTTGTCGAACCTCTTGTTTTATTTCTCCCTCAGTCTTCTATATATATAATATTTGAATGTGGGGATAAGTGTAGAGATTTTTTCCTTACTTCTTCATTCAATACATCACTCTTGGAAAATTTCATGGTCACCTTTCCACTAGGAGATGAATTTGTTAAAGAAACACGAAAAACTTCTCAAAATTTTGGTAGAGTATTAAGAAGGAAAAGTCCTTGTCTATCATTGTCGAAATTGATACTTATTCCGGACAGTTGATCAAGGACACCTTGAAAATCATTTATATGATCGAGAATTGGACTGCCCTCATTTTACTTGAAATTCATCAATTATTTTAGTAGGAACAACTTGTTATTGTCGGTCTTTGAAGAGTAAAGTGTCTTCAGCTTTTCTCACAATATCCTAGCTTGCGTCTCATTTACGATATGGTTGCGAACATGGTCTTCAACTCATTGTCTTATATATCTCCATACTTGTTGGTGCTCAAAGTATCAATTTTTATTTGTTATATTCTCAAGCTTATAAGAAGCGAAAACAGGAAGATGCATCTTGTTTACAAATAATAGGTCTTCATTTTGCTTTTTCATTTGTTGTAATTGATCCCGTTTAAACATACTATATTGCTCATATTCGTCTCCGTCGAAATTCTTGATATATAACCATGGCTCTGATACCACTAGTTATGACGAAGGCAAACCCAAGAATAAAGAAAATAGAGAAAATCAAATTTAACGTGGATTTTTTTTTCAAATCGATAGTAACAACCACAGGACCACCAAGATCCAAATAGCTCCACTATAAAAAGAAGAGAGTTATAAAATTCTCCAAGTGGCTACACCACAAGTGCCAAACACGGAGAAGCAATAGCTACACCAACAAAACTAAATAGAGAGAAATAATTCAAAACAGAGATGTTGGTCGGGCCTCAAAACTAGATGTTGCAAACCTCCAAATCTGATCTCCAAAACTTAAATCAAAGATCAACATTTTAGGAACACTCAGTCAAAATTTCAACCCGATACAACAGTTAAATAATCGAAAATACAATTTGAAGATGGCTAGTCGGAGAAAAAACTAAAACGAAGAAAAACCATTTATTCTCTCTTCTCTCTTGGTGAAAGCTCTCTCAAAAAACCCTTCTTTTGTGTTATTGTCTTTCAAAGAAAAATATTAGTGAGCCTTGAATCATTCTCTCAAGTATCCGAATAGAAATTAAAAAAGCCTAATCATATTTTAAATAGAATTGAAAACCTAAAGAGAATAGAAACAGGTCATGGGTCTTTGACTGTTGCCCAACAAGTTTTACAATTAAAGAAACTGAAATCATGAGTTGCAATTCCGAAGGATTTGAAATTATGATCCCAAATGATTTGAATCATGACTTCATATCACATGTCCAAACGCAAGTTTGCAAACAAATTTCATATTTTCACTAGTAGTTTATTTTCTTCTTTTTTTTTTTTTTTTTTTTTTTTTTTTTTTTTTTTTTT
>JBDJHY010176965.1:0-12187 GCA_039654485.1 Withania somnifera
AGGCCATAAACTTAACTAAAATCCACAATTTCGCATAACTTGCAAATGAAACCTCGAAAACACAAACTTAAGGTCAATCTTGACTTTTTTTGGTATTTCGGAGCTAACGGAACTGTCGAAATTAAAGTTAGAGATCATTTTGAAGGAAAGTTTACTTTGGTCAATGAGTACTTAGTTTTAGGCTCTAAAATAGAGAATTTGAGATATTTGTCGACTGAGTCGCCAGGGATCCGAACTGTCGGTCCCAACAAGTCATAAGTGACTTGAGGAAACTACCGAAATGCTCTAAAATGCAAAACATCGTGTATTTTTCATAAATGACCATGAGGATCATTACATTGGGTGCCGTCAATAATCCCCGAAGTGCGCGCACTGTGGACCCGAAGCTCCAACATAGTTGATATCACCTAAAACTTGACAATTACAAATCTAGGGATCTAAACATAAAGAATGAGATCCATATTATAATTAGCAACCCAGGTCGAAATAGGCCCCACAACTCTAAAAATTAAACTAAATATACAAGCGCGGAGCCCTCAGCTCGGGGGACTTCTGGTCCGAATTCGAGCTTAAGGTGACAAGGAATTGAAAGAGAAAACAAGGTCCCAAATAAAGAAATAAAAACATTTTACATAAGCTAAAAGAGATGGAAAGAACGAGAATTACTTCGAAAACTTGCTCCACGAACTCACATGATCACACATGCAACTCCCCACCACTCCCCTTAGCTTAAAACACTTAAAACTCAGCTTACAGGGCTAGGCTAAGGCTAAAATTGTAGTGCAAATGCTGGAAAATGAAGGGGGTGAGCCCCTATTTATAGGCTACAGGGGCCACCGGGGAAACCTCGCTAGGGAAGCTCTCTGGGCGCTAGAGCGACCCCGCCTGGGTAATCCAGGGTCCGCTAGTACGATCTACAACCTTTAGCTACACTCAGCAAGGCAAGAATTCTCCGAAGGGCCTAAAACAAACATATTGAGTCCAATTCTAGAAAACCAAAAGTGAATTTTGGGTGGAAAACACAATAGGCACTCAATGGAATCGTCAAAATGACCAACCGAGGACGTTTACGCGATACGGACCCCAAACTTAAAAGGATCAAAAGGAGTCAATCTTTGGACTTTCCACAAATCGACTCAAAAACAACACGGACACCCTACGAAGCGAACCACTGAGTCAACAAGAAAAAAATTAAAATTTCAGAGCTGATGGAATCATTTAAATTCTTATATGACGCTCCGATCACCAAAAGACCACCCAGAATCCACAATGAGCTTTGGTTGGGCTGAATTTCCACAAAACAACCCAAACTGAAAACAAAAAGCCCAGGACACAAACTTAGAGTCCACCCATACCAAAATCAGTATTTTGAAGCTAAAGAAATAGTTGGAATTTGATTCTAAGTACGTTTACTATAATTTCACTCTCATGTTGCACTATTTTTAAAACTGAAATTTCAAAACAGGAAAACTGGGATAACAGGGAAATGAGTTGCCAGGGCACCGAGCTACCGGTCCCAGCAAGTCATAAATTACTTGGGACAACTACCAGATAGCTCTAAGCACAAAAAAAATGAACAGTAAGGAAATGACCAGACATGTCATTATAAAAGTTTATCCAAGAGTTTTGTCTTGAAATTCACTTTTAGAAAATCTCAATATGAGTTTGCAAGGTCAAAAATGGCAAATAAGGAAGAAAGCTTGATTTTGGGTCTTAATGACCATCCAGTAACATCCTTTGCGATTACGGACCCTACCCACGCAATCTTGAAAAACAGAAATTAGATTCCCCAGAAATAGCCTATGTGATAATATGAGGGCTACACGATTGCGAAAAGGTACATATCACAACTACGTGATCACATCAGGGACGCAATCGCGAAGAGTAGATGGATGCACCAGCAACAATAGTTGACAACAAAAACTTTTCAAAGATAAACTCTCTGAATAGACCCTCAAGATTTATTCGAATTCCATATATGCACCTAACTAAATTTGACATTCCAAACTTAGTGAAACCATCAGAATATGGATTCTAAGTCTCCTTGACTACATATTTGCCAAGACCAATTAAAAATGAAACTTTCTACTGAATAACTAAAACACCTCTGGGATCCCCAAAAATTTATATGAACCTTCTCCCATACCAAAATATCACCTCCTGAATCCAACAAAATTGACAAAATTTGAATTTGTGCACTCAAACCTCAAATATTGATCAAAGTCAAACTTAGCCTTAAACTTGTACTTTATCTCGTCTAATGGTCTAAATTGATCATAAAAATTCTGAAACTAAAAACACAGGCCTTCCTAGACCAAGATCCACATTTTGGAGCTATGCAATTGGTGGAATTTCATTTCAAAACTCGAATCTACAAATGTTGACTAAAGTCAATAATTTCAACTTAAAAGATTTCAACAAATCAAATTTTCTCAAAACTCATAACTTTTTTCTCTGTTTCTCTAACCAACCAACCAACTTAAAGTTTTTTGAAGAAAAAATTGCTCTGTTTCTCAAGTTATGTGGTACTGTTAAAATTTGAGAGTCGATCAATTTGTTATGTCTTTTAAATATTTAAGTTGTTAATTATTTTGATTTATAATTATTTTTTATATATATTTTTCAAATATATGACATATAAAATAAAGTAGGATAAATAAATAAGAAACGGAGAAAATATAAAAATTTCATAAACACCCCCAGTTAGGAGAAGACACGTAAACCGAAAAGGTGCCTAATTATGTATGGATATGATTTAGAGTTTTTTGCTAATACACCATAAAATAGCAACTGGTTAGGATTTAAAACCCGGTTCAAACCTCACACATTATAAAAACTATTATAGCACAAATTCAACTTCATAGATTCAAATTAAATAAATTATATTTGAAATAAATTAGGGCCTTAAATTGAAAAAAAATGAAGCATAATAGGTAAATTTCCTAATTAATTTTAATGTAAGATTAATATTCTTGGGCTTGTGCCCAATACGGGTTATGTTTTACATTTAACATTGATTACAAATTTTCTATATCAATTAATCTGAGTATTTTTATAAAATACTCATATCTAAGAAGAAAAACTAAAAGCGGAACATGAAATTAAAAAATTCTGAAAAGAAAATTTGAGGAAAATTAAAATTAGGAATAAATAACTTACGCATGTTATCGTAGAAGAAGGAATTTTGGACAGCTCATAGTGTTAAGAGAAATAATGAAAAAGAAATCATTCCAACCCGGTAAAGTACACAAATGGCCCGATAGAGGTTGTTCTTAGTATTTTGCCCCCATAACAAAAGTCTTATGTAATTAGCTTTTCATTCTTTCTATGCATAGTATAGCTATATTTTTACTCCTCCATATCTCAAATATTTATAAACAACTACTCATACTTATTTTTCTCTTAACCTTTTTTTCCCTTTTTTTCCTTTTTCCTTTGTTTTTCTCTCAACCTTTATAATTTTTTCCCTTCCTCCTCTCAACTTTACTTTTTTTTCTTTAAATTATTTTTCTTTTCTCTTTTTAAATTTTTTTCTCAATCTTTAATTTTTTTGGTCATTTTTTCATTTTTTTTCTCAATCGTTAAATTTTTTTCTTTATACCCGATGGGCAACAGTTAACATTACTTTATTGTGTGTTGATTTATCAGATGTTTTATAAGTCTTGCCTTAGAGGTAAGACATAGCCTAAGGACTTCCAAACAACAAGTTATGCTTCATGGGTAAGAGTTGACACTATACCACATTATTTCTTGATTTATGAAATGTTCTATAACTCTTGACTTAAAGGCAAGACTTAACCTAAGGAATTTCAACCACCAAGTTACGTCCCAATAGGTAAGAGTTAACACTACCACATTATGTCTCAATTATGAAATATTCAATAACTCTTGCTTTAGAGGCAAAACATAACCCAAGTACTTTAAAACAACAAGTTACGCCCTATGACAAGAGTTGAAAGTACCACATTATGTCATAATTTATAATATGCTCTATTACTCTTGCCTTAGAGGCAAGACATAGCTCAATGACTTTCAAACAATATGTTATGCCTCATAGGCAAGAGTTAATACTACTTAATTAGTGAGATACTCTATAATATTTCCTTAGAGGTGAGACTTAGCTCAAGGACATCCAAACAATAAGTTATGACACATGGGCAAGAGTTAACACTGTTTCATTGTAACTTCATTTATGAGATGTTCTATAAATCTTGCCCTAGAGGCAAGACTTAGCCTGTGGACTACAAAATAACAAGTTATGCCCCATGGGTAAGAGTGTAGACTACCACTTGTGTCTTTATTTATGAGTTGTTTTATAGCACTTGCCTTAGAGCAAGACTTAGCCCAAGGACTTTAAAACAACATGTTACATCCTATAGGCAAGAGTTGAAACTACTACATTGTGTCATGATTTATGAAATATTCTATAACTCTTACTTTAGAGGAAAGACTTAACCCAAGAACTTCTACAAAACAAGTTATGCCCCATGGAAAAGAGTTAACATTACTTCATTATGTGTTTATTTATGAGATGTTCTATAAATCTTGCTCTAGAGACAAGAATTATCCAAAGGACTTTCAAACACCAAATTACGCTTCAAAGGAAAGAGTTGACACTATCACATTATGTATTAACTATGAAAAGTTTTATAACTCTTGCCATAGAGACAAAACTTAGCTCAAAGACTTTAAAATAACAAGTTACGCCCCACGAGCAAGAGTTGACACTACCATAGTGTGTCTTGATTTTTGATATGCTCCATTACTCTTGCCTTAGAGGCTAGACTTAGCCCAAGGACTTTCAAATAATAAGTTATGAACCATGGGCAAGAGTTAACACTACTTCATTGTATCTTTATTTCTGAGATGTTTTATAATTCTTTCCCTAGAGGCATGACCTAGCCAAGGGACTTCTAAATAACAAGTTATGCCTTATGGGAGAGAGTGTACATTACTACCTTGTGTCTTGATTTTTGATATATTCCATAACTCTTGCATTTGAGGCAAGGCTTAGTCAAAGGACTTTAAAGCAACAAGCAATGCCCCATGGGCAAGAGTTGACACTACCATATTGTCTTGATTTATAAATGCTTTAACTCTTGCCTTAGAGGCAAGAATTAGCCCAAGGACCTTCAAACACAAAGTTATTCCCCATGGGAAAAAATTAACACTACTTCATTGTGTGTTGATTTATGAGATGTTCTATAAATCTTTTCTTAGAGGACAGGCTTAGCCCAAGGGCTTCGAAATAATAAGTTATGCCCCATGAGAAAGATTTGACACTACCACATTGTGTCTTGATTTATGAGATGTTCTATAACTCTCTCTTTAGAGGGAAAACTTAGACTCAGGACTTTCATACATCAAGTTACGTCCTATGAGCAAGAGTTGACACTACCACTTTGTATCTTGATTTATGATATTTTCTATAACTCCTGTCTTAAAGGTGTTTTAAAGGAAAGACACATTCCAAAGAACTTCAAACAACAAGTCACACCCATAAATTTATTTCGACGCCAAAAGAAAATTATTCAAATTTTTGTTCATTAGCAAAAAATAATAGAAATTGAGAAAAAAATGAAGATTGATAAAAAATAAAGTTTGAAAAACTTAAAAGGAAAAGAAAAAAGAGAAAAAGGAAATAAAAAAAGTAAAAAAAGAAAGATTTAAAGTAAAAATAGAAGTTTAGAAAAAAGAAAAAAAAGGTGAAGAATTAAAAAATAATAATAAAGGTTGAGAAAAAAGAAAGTGAGAAGAAGAAAAGAGAAAAAAAATGTTTGAGAAAAACTAGAAAAATAAAATAGAGAATTGAGGCAAAAAATATATGTTCTATACATAAAAAAGAAGAAGGCTAGTTTTTAAATACTTTTCTTATGGGGACAAAAAAATAAAAACCACTCACATTGAGGGAGACCTAGTGTAATTTCCTGCCTTTTAGCCATTGATATATTCGATTCGAACTAGATTAAAAGCCCATGCCATCATGGGCTCAATATATGTTATTTACTTTGTATCAATTTATATGAGACAAACAAATTTGGGGAGCCATCAAAATTTTATATGGATTTTAAAATTGTGATTTATAGGTCTATTTTACGTAATTTTAAATAATATAAATATTGCTCCTTTTTTACGTAATTTCAAATAATATATATTACTCACTTTGTTTCAATTTATGTAGCACAGATAGAACTTCAAGAGTAAATCCAAAAGTTTCATCTCTTCTAAATATTTTAAGCTGTTAATAATTGTAAGTTATAGTATTTTTTGCATAATTTTTAAATATTATATTACTTCATTTGTTCCAATTTATGTGGCACTGATAGAATTTGGAGAGTCAATCGAATTTTTTATTTCTTTTAAATGTTTAAATTATTAATTATTGTAATTCTCTGTACTTTGAACATTATTTTCAAACAGTATTACTTCTTTTGTGTCAATTTATATGGCATTAATAAAATTATGCGAGTTAGGGGGATTTTTATACGTTTCTTTAAAATATTTTTTAAAAAAATATGTTGTTCTTAAATGATAAATATTATTTCCTCTATTCCAATTTATATGACACCAATAGAATTTAAAGAGTCAACCAAATATTTACACGTCTTTTAAATATTTTAATTTGTTAATATTATATTTATAGAACTTTTTACGTAATTTTAAATAATATATATTATTAGTTCTATACAAATTTATGTAGAATTAATAGAATTTAAAAAGTCAACTAAATTAATATATATCTTGTAAATATTTTGAATTTTTAATTATTGTAATTTTATAGTCTTTTTATTATATATTTATATTATTATTTTATACTATTATTATATAGAAATGTGAAGAGAGGACGACCATGGAAAAAAAAGTAATTTTAAAACTTAAAATATCAATCCCTTTAATATATTACTATGGAACCCACATAATTTAATTTTAACTCTCGACTCATTTGCTACAATTTTTATTTTCTGGAGAATAGTTATCAATTACTCATTTTTTTTTGTGTGTGGGTCACATTATCAAATCCTAAGAACATATCAATTCATCATCTACAATCTAAAATCACCATATTTCTAATAAAATATAATTTCAAGAACAAAAAATGCATTTTATGCAATTTATTTACCTCATCAATTCAAAAATTAATTTAATAAATTCCCAATATTACAAAGTAATAGACAAAAAAAAAATGAAAAATGTCAACATAAGTATTATTCTATTACAATATAAGTATAGTTGTGCACATTAACTATATACCGAAAAATGAAAATAAAAAAATGGGTAAACTCCTTTTTCACAACCAAAAATTGTAAAGTAGCAAAAATATTTCTCAGTTCATAACTAATATCGATAATACTTGAAAATATTTTTTAATTAAATTATTTTATAAAAATAATTTACTATGATAGAGGTTTGCTTAAGACAAACAAAATATAAGTCAAAATGCTATGATCATACTTATTTGAATAGGGTGAAAATCATTTTCAACCAACAACTTTTCTTTAAATCAAATTCTCCCCCCTCCCCCTCCTTAACTTTAAACAATAATCAAACTCTCTCCTTTGTTTTGTGCAATGCCATTTACTCTTATTATATCAAGTATATTTATGTAATACCTTTTTATATTATATATAATTTTTTTAACATAGGTACTTGTAGGAATGTGGCTAAAAAGACACGTTGGCTCACCTAAAAAATATGGGCCTAATAGCATATGGCCCACACGAAAGAGATGTGGCCCACACAAATAACTGTATAATAATGTAATTGATATTTGCCTTAAATAAAAAACTCTTAAATAGGAGAAGAATCATACAAGGAGTGTACTGCCATTTATAAGTGGTAGAGTTATGGTAGGATTACTATATTTAGTTACATCAAATCCCGGGAATCACTCTGGGAAACGATTTTCCTTTTACTAAGGCATCAGAGACATCTATAAAAGCCCAAGTAAGTTAAAAGGAAAAGGTACGCTCAAAATACTACTCACTAAATATTCTTGGAATTCTCCCATTGCTTATTTACTAACTTAAGCATCGGAGAACGACCCCAGGGACCACCCTGGGCTTTGTTTTGCAGATTACGTTCGTGATTCATTGTTACTAGACAGAGCATTCTCATATCACTACCTTGGTAAGTTTTGAGACTTATCAAATAACAAAAAAAAATGGCAAAGCAAAAGAATGATAATATCAAAGTTACGATGGAAGAAAACTAATAATTATCTATCAAAAGGGTGACAACACGATAAAGTGCATGCATTGCACATGAATTTTATGAATATTAATATAGAAATATCAATATAATAAGATTAAATTACATGTGATCTTAATTGGCCTCGAGATAAATAAAACACATTTAAACAAAAAAAAATATATATTATTATATTGTTACATAGTTGATTGAAAGTAATTGAACCAAACCAACATGCCTAAAATAGTAATTACATAATTAATAACTTACTATTTTTCACTTAGGCCTTTTTAGCATATCGGTTCTTCACAACATCTTACCCTTGAATCTTGAAAACCACAACTTATTTGAACGCAAAAAAAAAAAAAATCTTTTACCTCAAATTTCATATACAATATATGAGGAAAATTAAAAAGACTAAAAAATTAAATTATTATTAGGAATTAGTATTCTAACTTTAATGAAAATCATCCATGTTTTCTCTTCTTTTTTTTTTCTTAAAAAAAAAAGAGTTCTAGCACTTTCAGTTTTAGAAGAAAATAATGTGTTTATTCTATTATTGTCCTTATATTATTTTTTAAGTAATAAAATTATTACTATATATTATTATTCTATTTTATAGTGGATATCATTAATATTTTACTTTTATATATATATATATATTATTGATCTTAGGCGTATTTACATGTTTTATAGCAATTACAGTCCCGTATTTTAGCTTAGTTTGAAAGCAATTGCGCGTTTTGTAGTGTCTTATTGATTGATATGTGTTACTTTCACTAAACCATATGATTAGTCTATTTCAGGGGATAGTTAGAGCCAACATGGATGAAAACCAAGAGGAAATGGAAGAAGGAGGAATGAATGGAGCTCATTTGCGGATGATATGATGAGAAACAAGCTGGCACAAGGCGAAGAATGACCCATCACGATTTTCATCGTGATGGGCTACTGGTGTGTCGTCCCGTCCTGTCCCGATACCATCCCGGTATATAACGGGACGAAACGGGATGGGTATTCCGTCCCGGTCATTCCGTCTCAATACCATCTGGGTACTAGTCCGTCCCGGTAAGGACGATCCAGATCCGTCCTGGTCCTAGTCTTGACCAACCTTAATACGGGGTAGAAAATAGAATACATGATCCATAAATAACTAATACATGCATAAAAATTGAAATAACCGTATTAACCTCATCAATTGGATAAAAGATAATAACCGTATAATTAGTACATACATAACTAATACATGCATTAATAATATCTGTATAACTAATATCTGCACAATTAATACATAAATAATTATACCCACATAACTAATACATGCATAATTAATACTCAATTAACTAATACCTGCATAATTCTAACCAACTATCAAACGATGTGTTCCGTAAATTTATACTTCCTTTGAATCACTTGTCATATTTTTTATTTGCATATCTTTTTAAAGAAAAACATTAGGCAAATGGTAACTTAATTAAATTATTTTTATTTATTATTTTTTATATTTAATATTTTTTTCTTTACAATCATATTATTCTCTGTATTTATGATTAAAAATACATAGGGAATTAAAATAATTGATTAAGTTTTTAAAGTAAGATGTAAGGATGATAGATAAAATGATGTGGCGAGTACATTTAGCCGACTTGGTTCGAGATGACTGCACCATTTGTGAAAGACGACTTGAGATATATATAGTCTACACAAATTACCTAAATTAAAGAGAATTTTCATTGGCCATTTTGGGAGGCCATTTACAGTTTACATTTTACACACATTGCTGGACATGTGTCGTTGACTTAACTGAGACGATGACACTTTTCATATCTTTGAGACAGTCATCCAAAACGTGTCATTTCCTTGTTTAGTGGAGATGTTTTCTTTCATTGTGTTTGCTAACCGTTTGAAACTATCTGATGTCTTTGACTATGATTGAGATCTCGTTTTACCAATTTATAAATAATTTTTAATTCTTAAAAATATTAAAATATTTTTAAAATGATTTACAAAAAATTAAAATTAACTTATAAACCATTTGACTTTTAAAAACATTCATATATTTTTAAAACAACTTGTGAAAAATTAACTTATAAAAAATTAAAAATAAATTATCCTTACTTTTTCATTTTTTAACTTACAGTCCACCTTCCGACTTGTTGATATTTATTAAATTTTGTCGTTTCACTTTTTGCCTACTTACAGAAAAAAAAGTTAAATTTTAGGTGTAGAGAAATATTTGACATTTGGTACAAGTATCTTTTATAGCTGTAGGAGTGCAGGAAAAAAACATGGGAATAACGGTATAATAAGGCAATTAATGACTATCTTAATAAAAGACTCCTAAATAAGGAGAAGAGTCATGGTAGAATTGTCATGTTTAGCTTTATCAATCCCGAAAATTACTCCGGAACTGATTCCTCTCCTATTTGGGCATCAAAACATTTATAAAAGCTCAAGTAAGGTCAGAAGGACAGTCGCTCAAAATACTACTCACTAAATATTCTTGGAGTTCTCTTATTGTTTGTTTACTAACTTAAGCATCGGAGAATGACCCCGGGGACCACCCTGGGCTTTGTTTTGCAGGTTACGACCGTGATTCACTGTTACTAGACGGAGCACTCTCACATTACTACCTTGGTAAGTTTTTAAGACTTATCAATTGGCGCCGTCTGTGGGGATTCGAAGAAAGCATAAAACACCATGAATACGAGAAGTCAGACAGCACAAGCAGGCCAAAGTACCAGTGTCCCGTCACGAGGAAGGCCTGCTAAGAGGGGAAGAGGACGAGCCAATTCAAATCAACAAGGCGAGGGGCCTTCCCATCCTTGTGTTCCCCCTAACAATACTTTTGAGATAATGCAGAAGTTCACAATTGACCACCCTGAGTTATTCCAACAGTGGTACGAGCAACAACCGAAGGCTCTGCACTATTCAGCCCAACGTTCTAGGGCAACCGACTCATCAACCAAACGGTCTTAGGAAATACCCGAGTCGGACAATTCCATCTCAAGCGACGAGTCCCCTCTCCACAGAAGGAGGGACGTCCGTACCCATTCTCCCCAACATCCAACCCCAGAACGGAGGATAAACAGGAGGACATGGAGGAAAACTGGGATAGAACCAGTATACCGGATTATATCCAAAAAGAAACGGATCGGCTGCTGGGGCTGGACGACAACGGGAGCTCCATCTCCCAATTCAATGAGAGGATTGGGAACACCCCCTTCCCTAGCGATTTTATCTTTTCGCTCTGGTTCCAGATGCTGAATCGTCGGTGCAATACCGACCACATGTGTCTGGTATTCCCCGAGTTTCTAGCAGATCGAGCACGAATATGGTTTGATGGTCTGTCAAGGAACAACATTAATTCCTTTAGGCAGCTCACAGAGCTGTTTCTTGCCCGATTTTACCAAAAAAAAAGGCGGTCAAAAACGCTACTGACCTTTTGACAGTCAGGCAGAGGGAGGATGAATCCATCAGCGCCTACTTAGAGCGCTTTACCAAAGAAAACCTCTACATAAAGGGGAAGACGGATCAATTGGTCGTCTCCACCTTCCTAAGCGGACTCCAACCGGTTACCTGTACATAAAGCTACAGAGAAAACCGCCAGCGACGGAGAACGACTTATTCAAAGCAGTGCAAAGCTTCGCCGAAGCTGACGAAGCTAATAGAAAGAAGAAAGGAGAGAGAAGGCTAGGGAAAAAACCCAGTGACAACAGGACTCCATCCCGGAGTAACTTTAAAAGGCCAACGAAGGGGCGCGAAGACCCTAAATACACCGGGAACAATATGATTCCACTAACCAGGACTAGGTCAGAAATCCTTGCCCTACATCGTGATGTGTTGAGGCCCCCACCAGCAATCCAGGCGCCCCCCACAAGCGCCCAAGGAACCACTGGTGCCACTACCACCACGATCATGGGCACGACACCGAAGCTTGCAGGGATCTCATGAAAGAGATAGATGAGTGTGTCAAGCGGGGTACCTTGGCACAATATGC
>JBDJHY010176991.1:0-12187 GCA_039654485.1 Withania somnifera
ATTATAGAAAGCTTACCTCCACATGCATCCCCTCAATATTAGTTGGTAGATTGCTTCAACGATTGCTCCGGTAAAAGGTCCTCCTGAAAAAAATCCCCTGTAAAAGAAAAAAGTACTACTATTTATCACATACCCCTACTAGAGTTTCCGTTATACATGAAATTTAGAGAAGAATCAAACTACGAGCTCTATTGTATTGTAATCTTACTTTATATTTTTACAAGAGATCGTTAATTATGCATTTAACATATATACATATTTGATTTTTCTAGCAACGACTTTGATCAACTGACCACTCCTAGGCATACAGTAGTTAAGCCTTTTCAGTAGCAATGGAGCTCGATAGGAGCGAATCTACTTAATGAGTTATGGACTCACTTGAATTCATAAAGTTTTGCATATGAAACTCATAATGTACGTTTAACCAAGACATCAGTGTTTTACTGTTATCACTAACAAAAAAGAGGGGTTGTGGGATCTTAGAAGGTCCTCCCATGCTTTGTCTTTGTTGTATGACAGCAGTTCCTAAGACTTCTAGCAGGGTTGATCCCTGTGCCAGTAATTGGGATTGTGGCCAAATGAACCAAGAACACTACAAAACCAATAGCTAGAGGTGCCAACACCTATACAATTCAAAGAAAATAACATGAGAAGTTTGACCAAATAAACTATGATTTACTTGTACAAGTACCATATTACACGTCCATCAGTATGTACAAGTTAAAAAGTACTATTACTCACAGGGACATGAGAGTTTCTGGCATTTCTCTTAGAGTCAGTAGCTGATAAAAGTGTGTAGACAAGAGCAAAAGTTCCAATCATCTCTGCCAACCACGCGACACCCTTTCTATAGCCTGGGGATATCAAGTAAATGCCACCACCATAGAGTTCATACTTAGATTTATAAATGGCCTTCACTAGAGCAACACCACAAATAAGAGAAAACTTACCAGAAATACCAGCAGTGCAAATATACAAGGCTGAAAACCATGCCACCAAAGGCCCAAGCAATAGCAAGAAGCCCAACTCCACTACATGGATCATGATAATTCTTTACTCTTTCACTCACATTTCCAATTATGGTCAACATACCAATGTAAAGCAACAAAAGTGTTGCTACAAACTCTGCAACCAAGGCCCTATACAAGGACCATTCTTCAGCTCCGGCAACGCACTACGAATCAACTTGAAAAAATAATTCAATTATTCTTAAATTATTCAATTAGATAATAATTGAATAATTTAATGATTTTTCTTTCATATTTGATATTGATTAGCTCACCAATCAATATGTAATAGAACTCTCTCTGTTTACTATCCACTGAATAATAATTTTTTTGTTAACAAAAAATAAAGATCATTTCTATTTCAAGGTGGGAGTTTTATTTTCCCCATCGACCTATTTGTTTGCAGAATTAATCAAAAAAGAAAAAAATTATATTTTAATTCTATTTCCATATCTATAGAAGAAGGTTGATACGCACAGCGCCTAGTATTCATCGTTTACGACTAGGACTACTAGGGTATCTTATCTTATTCGCTCATGTAGTTCACTTCCTCTGCCCTTTTTTTTTTACTATATGTCGAGTGAGAATATAGCTCACATAAATTTTGTTGGACAAGTTGTTCCTTATAAACAAAATATTACTTATTCAACCTGTTCATTTATTAACTCGCTCATTTTGACCGCATAGTTCAACTCATCTCAAAGTTGAGATGATTTGAATTGAAATTAAAATAAGTAACGTAAATTAATTCATGAAAAATCTTGTTACAATATTTTAAGAAGGTTTGTTTGTATTGTTTAATATATCATATATATAGTCATAATAAAGAAAAAAATATTACTCTCTCCGTTCCAATTTATTTAATACACTTTGCCTTGTCACGGAATCTAAGAAATACGTGAAGACTTTTGAAATTTGTGGTCTAAAATAACTCAGATGTTTTTGTGGCTACAAATTTATTTCATTAAGAATAAAATAGATATTTTAAAATTATATTGTTACTAAATATAGAAATGTGCCTTTTTTTGAAATTGACTAAAAAGGAAAGTATGTTATAGAAAGTGGAACAGAAGAAGTATTTATCGTCGAAAGGTTTGGGTTGTGACCCATTGTTTAATCCATCTTGATTGTAGTTCGTTTTAACCCTACTTTTGAATGAATTAATGACACGTCTGTTTACAAACTCAACTCATTTTTGGCCCGTCCAAATTTCAAAGGAGTTAAAGTAGTGTTAAAATATAATACTTAATTTGAACATGTGCCTTAAAGCAAATTTTGAACTCTTTGAACACTAACTAGTTTTTTTGTAGTTATGTCAAAGAAATTCAACAATTTATATATAATAACAACAAAATTATTTTTTATCCTATTTACATAATATAATTTTCCGGCAGCCCTTATCATATTTTCTTTAACCAGAAAAGAAAAAATCATAACATGAAATACAGAGAAGCAACATTCAAGTGGACAAACATGAAGTTAATATAAACCTACCAATGACAGCACATATAATTAAATACATGAAATAGACAGCTCTTAATAATTCAATTATAAAGAAAAGAGGAATTCAAAAGATTTGAAAATGATCGGTGAAACTATGGTGCTCGGATTTTTTAAAAAGTCAATTAGTGCATATTAGGTATATTTTTGGAGAACCCGGTGAATAGTTCATGCAACTTAGGTTGAAACACAGCTTACAATACACAATTTGACAGCTTCATACACTCATAAGTATTATTATATTTTTCTTTATATGTATAATAAGTGAATATTTTAATATTTGCATTTACGATTTTGAGTTTCCAGACACATTATACACCCGCTCGAGGTGAGAGCTCGAGAAGAGTATTTCCTTTGACGTTCTATCGAACGAAATCTTTATTGATGACATTTCTTTTTTATTTAGAGATTTTTAAACTCATCTTTATTTGATGTTATAAGTTTCTAGGATACAACTAGAACTAATGTATTATTTATTTGTAATAACAGTATTTTAGTCATGGATGAATTTAGATGGTGTTCTATTAGACTTCCTATTTCTAAAATTAATAGAGTGTACTATACTATTTGTTGAAGTTCACAAATAGCCTCTTAAGACAGCAAAATTTGCAAAGTAGTTAAAATTTGATTGCCTCATAATCAAACTTCGAATCTCCATTCTAAAGCTTCGAACCTTGAATCTACAGTTTCAAACTTAAACCTTCTGGTCTAATGTTTTAACGCAATTCAAGATTTTGATCTCTGTTGAACGTTAAACTCGAAGAAGAAGCAGTAACACGTACCAACTTAAAACCTGAGGGCGAAAGTTATGCTTTGATGGCTAAACTTTAAATATATTATTAAAATGACCATGATTTAAATAGTGAGTCTAAAGTGGTTACTGTTACCATTTCTACCTATGTATATATATATACTCGTCGAAGTCAATGGGCTAAATTATTTTCTAGCCCAATGGCTAAACATCACGTGCAATGTCTATAAATGGCTAGGAGAAAGCCCAATACGAAATTCACTCTTTTTTAAAAGTATATTTTATTTGGGTTTAATATCGTTTTAAAATAAAATAAATTTTATGTATGAAATCCTTAGTTATTTGAAATATATATATAAAATTATAAGCGATTAAGATTTTACCCTTAGAAAGTTATTACAAGTTGAATAGATTTATATTTAAGATGCAAAACAACCTTGAGTGTAGGACTTTTAAAAATGCAATTTAATAAATGCGAACTGATTCACAAAACATCCCAAGTTACTATAGTCGGGAGAAGGGTCACGCCCCAAGAAATATGATATAAACAGTTACCTCTAATGCAAGCATTAGTGACCGTAAATAACCTTTATTTTTGATAAATTTTTCTTAGTTTAATGGCATAACAATTTTTTGACGATAATTACAAATAAATTACGTATTTGTAATACTGTATCAGTTTACTAGTGCCAAAACAAGTTAGTAAAAAATCACAATACGATTTCATAAATGCTAATTATTTAAATGAATAACTTATACTATAGACTCTAGTCTACTATACACTTTGTATTACAATGAATTTTGTAATGCTTAGGGGTGGGCGTTCGGTTTTTGCAATTTCGGTTTGGTTTTTTTGATTCGGTTTTTCGGTTTGGGCCTTAAAAATATTGAGTTTCTTTTTATCATGTGTTATAAATTATAATTAAGTCTCTATATTATAATTTCGGTCTTCGGAGAATCGGAGTAAGCCAAAACATTGGCATCTCCACTCCATATTCTCATACCATATATATCTATTAAAATAACAATAATAATAACATTAAATTACAAGGTCATATCATTAGGCATAATAATAATTGAGTTGGGTTACTTGGATAATGGGTAGTTGGGCTAAAAACTAAAAAGTGAAACCTGAAACTGAAAGTATCAAGGGCCAAAGTGGTTAAATGGGATTTTGAAATTGGGCCTAAGTAACAGGCCTAATAAAATTCAGTTTTCGGTTAACTGAATTTATTTTTTTCAAAAATCAAAACCGAAAACTGAAAATCGAAATTATTAGAATTAAAAATCGAACCCAACCGAAATAACCAAAAATCGAACCCGAAATTTAAAAAAATTCGGTTCGATTTTTCGGTTTCAACCAAATTGTGTCCATCCCTAGTAATACTAATATTCATATCAGATGGCAATCCTTTAATAGTACAGTAATATAATATTTATAATAGTTCACATGATGTATCTATCATGAGGCTTAAGATCTCAAGCTCAGTTGTTTGTTCTAACCTTGAATAAAGTTACGTGATTTCAATTGCAAGTAAAGGTATTAGATATTCTATGAATTAATTGAGATGATACCGAATACTCGTGCATTTAAGTGCTTATGTAAAAGCAACCGACTTTTTCTATCAAACCCTATTTCTACTATCCTTTTGTTTAATAAAGCAAATGTTAAAGATAAATCGAAAAAAAGACCTACTACGATTGAACTAAACTCTTAAACAAGATCACTTATCAATTTGAAACTGATAATTTTATATTATTCTGCATTGAATCAAAACTCTTAAATATGATGATTTCATATTATTAACAAGCCATTTTTCAATGACTCGCAAGCGGGAAACTCGCATGTGCATTAGTCTTTGCATTTGACAGCCATTGGGTTTTTTTTTTCTTCGAAAGCCTTTGTTTCGGCTTTTTTTTGAATTATTTATGCTATTTTTATAATTTGATCTTATTAATACGAAAGAATGCGCGTACTCTAAAACTAGTAATAAATAATAATTAATTAATTAAAAATAGTATTACCCAAAAAAAAAAAAAAAAAAAATCAAAACCAGAAGAACACTCCACCCCTACCCTTTACGCCCAACCCACCCCACCCATTTTTTTCTCACTAACCACCTCTCTGTCTATCACCCTTTTCCACATTGTAAAGAAAACAATATTTTTTTCATCTCTTTGTTTGCAAGAGAAAAAAATCCATTCTTTTATTTATTTTAATCAAAATCTGATTTAAAGGGGTTGCAACACCAATAGGGAATCTCTGATTCAAAAGGTATATCCAATGCAATATCAAATCTTGATATTTGAATGTACAATTTTTTTTATCTATTTAATTTCTATATTGTGTATAGTAATCTTGAAATTTGACAACCCTTTTATTTGTTTTTGTCTTAAAATGTTCATTTCTGTGTCAAGCAAATGCAATATTGGATATAGACATGTGTAGATTAATTGGTGTCTCCATTGGTTGATTTCTGTATTGTGTAAAATAATCCATTGTTTGTGTAGTCTCAAATTATTCATTTCTTGAGTCGGAAAATGCAATCTTTGGATATAAGCATGTACAGATTAATTGGTGTCTGCATTGGTTGGTTTATATATTGTGTATAATCCTGAAACCCCTTTTATGTTTTAGCCGTAATTGTTCATTTCTTGTGTCAAAATGCAATTTTTTGGATGTAAACATTTTCGTAGGTTGTTATTGTTTATGTTGTTATGCAGATTAATTGGTGTCTGGATTGTTTAATTTTGATATAGTGTATAATAATCTTGAAAAATGAAAATCTATTATTTGTTTTTGTCTTAAATTGTTCATTTCTTGTGTCAAAAGTGCAATCTTTGGATATAAGGATTTGCTTAGGTTGTTCTTATTTATGTTGTAGTGTAGATTAATTGGTGTTTGCATTAGTTGATTTCTGTGTAGTGTATAATAATCTTGAAAATAAAAATTCCTTATTTGTTTTAGTCTCAAATTGTTCATTTCTTGTGTCAAAAATGCAACCTTCTGATATAAGATGTGCTTAGGTTGTTCTTGTTTATGTTGTTAGGTCTGCATTGGTTTGATTTCTGTACAGTGGATAATAATCTTGAGGTTTGAAAATCCATTATTTGTTTTAGTCTCAAATTGTTCATTTCTTGTGTCAAAAATGCAATCTTTGGACATAAACATGTGTTTAGGTTGTTCTTGTTTATGTTGTTATACAGATTAAGCTGTGTCTGCATTGGTTGATTTTGGTGTTGTGTTTAATAATCTTGAAGTTTGAAAATCCATTTTTTGTATTATTCATATCTTGTGTCAAAAATGCTATCTTTGGATATAAACATGTGTAGATTAATTGGTGTCTGGATTGGTTGATTTATGTATTGTGTATAATCCGGAAACCCCTTTTATGTTTTAATCTCTAATTGTTCATTTCTTGTGTCAAAATGCAGTTTTTTTGGATATAAACATTTGCTTAGGTTGTTCTGATTTAATTTGTCGTAATGTAGTTTCTCTGTTTAGATTGTTGTGTTCTTAGGGTATTCAGATTAATGATGTTTTCATTGTTTGGTCTCTTTGAGCCGAAGGTCTATCGGAAATAGCTTCTTCCCCCCTATAAATAAAGGTAGGGGTAAGATTTGCGTACATCCGATTCGACCCTCCCTAGAACCCACTTGTGAGTATGTTGTTGTTGTTGCTGCAGCATTGTTTGGTCTATATTGTGTATAATAATCTTAAAGATGAAAACTCATTATGCGTTTTAGGCTCAATTGTTCATTTCTTGAGTCAAAAATGCAATCTTTGGATATAAGATTTGCTTATGTTGTTCTTGTTTATGTTGTTATGTAGATTAATTGGTGTCTGCATTGGTTGATTTCGGTATTGTGTATAATCCTGAAACCCCTTTTGTGTTTAAGTCTTAGTTGTTGATTTAATTAGTCTGTAATCTGTAATCTAGTTACTCTGTTTAGATTGTTGTGTTTTTTTTTTTTTGTATTGATATTCAGATTAATGATGCTTGCGTTGTTTGGTCTCTTTGAGTTGAGGGTCTATAGCCTCTCTACCTACAAAAAGATGAGGATAAGGTCTGCGCACATCCTACCTTCTCCAAACTCCGCTTGTGGGCTACACTGTGTACGTTGTCGCATTGTTTGGTCTCTATATTGTGTATAATAATCTTGAAAATGAAAACCCATTATTCGTTCTAGTCTCAAATTGTTCATTTCTTGATTCAAAATGCAATTTTTGGATATAAACATTTGCCCAGGTTGTTCTTATTTTTGTTGTCATGCAGACTAATTGGTGTCTGTATTGTGTATAATCCTGAAACCCCTTTTATGTTTTAGTTTTAATTGTTTATTAATTTTTCTGTAATGTAGTTTCGCTGTTTAGGATGTTATTCTTGTTTATTTGGGTGTGCATATTAAGGATGTTTGAAGTGCTTGGTCCCTGTATTGTGTATAATCTTGAAACCCCATTAACTCCTTTGATTCAATTGCTCATTTATTGTGTCTATAATGCAGGCTTTGGATACATATTTTATTTAGGTAGTTAATGCTTTGCATGTATGCAGATTAACTGTATGCATTTCTAGATATATGCGCAAAGTCTGGAGCTTTTTTCAAGATTTACGACATAAGTCTCAAGCTGGGGTATAGATTGTGGAAGAATTGTTGTTTGATGAGTCTTTTGATTGCTGGATCATTCGGGTTGCTTGATATATGCACAAAGTCCAGAACTTTTGGCAAGATTGTGGAATAATAGTTGTTTGGCAAGTACTTGATTGCTGGACCATTTGGGTGTCATAATAGCTGTAACATGCAAAGATATGGTGACTACTGCATGGAAAAAGTTTGTATACCCGTGTTGGAGGCCTACTTTAGATAATGAATGTGAAGATAGCAGCAGTAGAGGAGGAGATTCAGGTGGCACTGTTGATGGATTGTGGTGGTATAAAGATTCGGGACACCATGTTAATGGGGAGTTTTCGATGGCTGTAATTCAAGCGAATGATATATTGGAGGATCAGAGCCAGCTTGAATCGGGGTCAATGAGTTTGGTTGAAACTGGTCCTCAGGGTACATTTGTGGGAATATATGATGGCCATGCAGGTGCAGAAGCTGCCCGGTTTATAAACGGTCGCCTTTTTGAGAATGTCAAGAGTATGCTTTTTCTTCTTTCTATGCTTTGCTTTATCTATCAACTGTATATGTGGCATTCATCTGCGTCTCACATATATACATGTACTTCAGAAGCATGCTATATTATTTATTTGTGTTTCCTGCAGCAACTAGGCATTTTATTAACTATTGTATATACTGCATTCATTTACAGAACACACACACACATTTCCAGTTTGTGGTTGTTGCTATATGTCTCCTTCTGTTTGTATAAAATAAATGTTGTTAAATTATAAATGTGGCACTGAGGAGTGCTTAGACATTAGATGTGTTGTAGGTTGAGTTCTTCGCCTTACTTAGGCTGTGGTTCGTTGCAGTCACCAAGACGCTAATGAGTGTTCCTCACAGGGACTCTGTCTTGAAAAGGGAAGCACTAAAAATTACATGTGCACTGCCCCTTTCTTCACTAAAGAAAATATTTTATTTGCACAATGAACTGATAGTTCCAATAGACCTTGGCTTTTTTCATTATTTTCGCATTTGTTAACACTATGTTAAACTTCCTGTCTTTTTTTCAGATGATATTGAACTTTAAGTACTTCTGATCATACACGATGGATGATTAGGTCAAAAGATCTCGTATAGAAGCAGGATTCTGGATTCTAATTATGCAAAAAATTTAACATTTTTCTAGAGATACACTTCATATCATTTTTAGAATAGAATTACAATTTATAGTTCATACCGCTTTCCAGTAATTTCTAATGCACAGCACTTTTTTGATTGGGAGTTACTGCCCCTTAGAAATGTTTAAATGTCCTTTGCAAGTTTTGACAGAGAACTAACACGAGCTGTGTATTTCATAAGCAATATGGATTACTCAACAGAATGGTTTTTGTTGTTTTCTTAATCACCTGAAAGGAAAGAGTACGACAACAACAACATACCCAGTGTAATCCCACAAGTGGGGTCTTGGGAGGGTATTGTGTACGCAGACCTTACCCTTATCTTGGGAGGTAGAGTGGCCGTTTCCCATAGTCACTTGGCTTAAAAAAAATATAACAAAGCAGTTTGGGAAAAGGAATACCAGAAGTGAAGAAGCCACAACAAAAACTAAAGATAGCATGATGAAGCATTCTGAAAAAGAAAAACAGTATCTACGACACAATGGGACTGTAATCCAAGTACAAGAGATAACAAATAGGAATAGAAATTGAAGTACAAGAAACTACAAGAGTAATGCTACAACTACTAGTATGGAAAGGTAGGTGAGACAACACTCTAACTAGTTATTAGCCTTCTACCCTAATCTTTGTCTTTCATCGCCACTCTTAGGTTATGTCCTCGGTAAATTGAAGATGTGTCATGTTCTGTCTAATCACCTCTCTCCAATACTTCTTCGACCTACATATAGCTAACCTCTCATACCTCCACATTGGGCATCCGTGCATCTCTTCTTAGCATGCCCGAACCATCTCAGTGTCGCTTCCTACATCTTTTCCTCCCTCCACCGAGGCCACTCCCACCTTAAAGAAAAGATAGAGACAGGAAATATATTTTTCCTGATATGATTGAAATAGGAAATATTGAGCTTTTGGTTAAATATGAAGCAACTCGCGTGAGGTTCAACAAAAATAGCTATCCTTCAATTTCCTTACCCAGGGACTGCAAATTACTGATATTGAGCCTTAGTTTTTCAGTAATATTATAAGACGAGGAAACATTGTTATTCTGTAAGGCTTACAAACTGCAATTTTTTGCATTTATGTGTAATTCTCCTTTTTTTTGCAGCAGCTTCTGGTCTAAGGATTGATATTGGAAAAAGAAGGGTTTTTTTCTACCAATGTATCACCGATCTGGAAAGCATTATGGGTTGTAAAATTGATGTTTGTTGTGCTGTTTATCTGGGGGCTTCCTCTAGGAGCCAAATATAGTAATCAGGAAGTATGGCAAGGTGTGATTGATAAATGTGTTAGGAAGCTGGCAATATCGATTTAACAGATTAAAGGCAAACACTCATCTTGTTAGGATCATCAATGTAGATCTTACAGGTTCCGTGTCCATGAAATATCTGTAGTCCGTAGTCATCACGAAGGCGTCACATTTTGTAATTTAAATTATGATGAGCCATGTTTCCTGCTTGGTCGCTTCCCTCCCCATAAGAAAGAAGTTCTTGAGTAAAGAAAGCTTTGTTGATTCTCTCTCATCCTTTGAAATGTGCACATGCTCTTCTCCTCTTTCATATGGTTTGAAGATTGCTGATGCATATGTTACTCACTCGACACTTTTTGTGATGCAGAATTCACCTCAGAGGATCAAGTAATGTCAGCCGATGTTATAAGCAAGGCATATTTGGCAACAGAAGAGGAGTTTCTTTCTCTAGTGAGAAAGCAATGGCAAACTAAACCCCAAATTGCATCAGTGGGATCATGCTGCTTAGTGGGTATCATATGCAGTGGAATGTTGTACGTTGCAAATGCTGGAGATTCTCGTGCAGTGTTAGGAAAATGGGAGAGAAGTCTGAAAGAGGTCAAAGCAGTTCAATTATCCTCTGAACACAATGCGAGTTTGGATTCTGTCCGTGAGGAACTGCGTTCACTGCATCCTGACGATCCACATGTAGTAGTTCTAAAGCATAAGGTTTGGCGTGTGAAGGGAATTATACAGGTACGTTAGTTCCATGTTATCATACTCATCATGCCGCTCATTTCATACATTTATCTATTGAATGTTCAGATTGTTTTTCCATTAGCACCAATTGGTCAAAATGTTAAATTGTATAAAGAAATTATTTCAGTTTTTTGGTCTTCCCTGTGCCATTTTTGACCTTCATTCGGCTGCCCGTCATTATGTCAATCTCTTGAAAGAAGCACGAATTGAATGCTCTCCTCCTCATGCTAAGCTTCAGTGAAGGAAGGCAATTGAAAAAGTTAACACCTGTGCTAAGATTTCATAGAATCTATGCGACATATCTAACTGAACAGATGACATCAAGTCGATTTTGTGATGCTGAAATTTCAATTGATTTGTAGGTTTCAAGATCAATTGGTGATGCATATTTGAAAAGAGCAGAGTTTAACAGAGAGCCTTTGCTGCCTAAGTTTCGATTTCCTGGAACATTCGAGAAGCCTATTCTCCTCGCTGAGCCATCAATAATTGTACAAAAGCTCCTTTCAGAATATCAGTTTCTCATATTTGCATCAGATGGCTTATTGGAGCATCTCAGCAAGCAAGAGGCCGTGGACATTGTCAACAGTTGTGAACACCATGTGAGATTGTCCTCATTTATTTTTGTTAAGGAAGAATCTTCTCGGTTATCAAATCTTCTACTTTTCCTTATCACCATATCATTCTCATTTGTTAACAAGACCAAAAGAGAAATAGAACATCCTTTTCTTCCTGTGTGCATATGTTTGATGGTAAATCTCCATTAAAGAAGAACAACTTATTTGCAGCTTGTGATTAGATGTAGCTTTTAAGATCTTTCTCTTAGTAGATCTTTTTCCATATCCTCAGTCTTCTGAGAACACTGAGTTGTGTTATTTGTAAGTTCTCGATTTGCCAGCAATGAATGTGGATTTCTCTAATAAATCTGCTATCTATAATCCACGAGTAGGGTCTAAGGAGGGTAAGGCTGTTTTAGAAACTCGAATAGTGTATAAGCTTAACAAGCTGATTAAACCTTAGATTGATTTGTGTTTAAAGATGTTTTAGATTGTAAGAAAGGGAAAGAGAATAGACCATGCAAAAGGTGAGAAGAGTAAAGGGGAGGGATATCACCTTTTTTTTTTTTTTTTTTTTTTTTTTTTTTTTCTTTTTCCCTTAA
>JBDJHY010177011.1:0-12186 GCA_039654485.1 Withania somnifera
TACCATGGCCTATTCTTATTAGTGTCCATTCTACGGTCTTCTTTCTCGATTGCATTGGATGTACCTTTTCTAATACAGATGATCTTGTGAAATAAAGAATCATTGAGGTTCTATGGGCTCCATCTATAAGGCATTGGCACAATGAGTGCGATTTATTCCCATGAGTTTTGAAATGGACTCTAGAGGGAAGCCTCCTCCAAACGCGCTAAGGATCGGGTTACACACTTGTGATGAGTTGATCAATGTCACTTGAGTTGATAGGTAATATTAAGTTATGATTTTTTCATGGGATCTTGGATTTGTGTGTGGCGAATATCTTTGTTCTGTTGATTCATTATTGGTTCTATTGTAAATTTTATTACTATAATTATACTTATGCCCTATATCTTCTATTTACTTTCATTTATAAAATTTCGGTGTTGTACTGATTCATAGTTCAAAGTCTCGTGGATTGTGGTTAGGATGATTGGAGTAGTTGGTGATTTTTTATTGTTTTATTTTAGTGCTATGCCAGGGATACTATCTGAGTACTTGTTGATTATTTGGTACTCACTACCTTGTTTTTCTACACTTGTATAGGTGCAGAGTCTAGTATGGTTTGATCATATCCCTTTCAATCAAGTTCAAGGATCATGAGTTAGAGAGTTGAGGTAGCTTTTTTTCATTTGGATGAAGCTCAAAATCTTTTATCCATGTATTAGATCCTACTTGAAGATCCAAGACATTTGAGACTATATGTTTCCTTTTTAGTTATGTATTCGTTGTATTAGATGCTTGTACAATATAACACCGATTATAGGTAGTTTTATAGTGGATTCTATATTGTACCTTCTTTTCTTCTTTCTATTCATTATTTTTTCTTTACTCTTGTAGAATTGTACAAGCTTACCTGTATAGGTGGGTTAAGGTAGGTGAAATCAAGATATTGGTACTTTTGGTCATAACAAGTTGGTATCAGTTCTCTCGGTTCACGAATCTCACAAATGTAAAATCCAAGATTAGCAGGGTCTCATGGAACAGTAAAGAGACATCTATTACCTATCTTCCTGAGGCTACATGATCTTTAAGAAGTTATTCCCTTTAGACTTTCATTCTAATCTTGCTTTATATCTGTTTGCATTTTAAGATAAAGTTTGTTTTATGGTAGGTTGCTAGAATTAGAGAGGAAGCTAAGGGAGATACTAAGCATGCTCTAGTTAAGGATGCACCAGTTAGGGTAGGGGGTTAGAATTAGACCTAGGCTAAGGACAGCGGAGTTGCACCGACATGATGTTAGGCTAAAGTAGCCTCCCTGGAGCTACAGATTCATGAGTTTGGGGTACAAGAAGCCCCATATACTATTACCACTCTGTTAATTTAGGAAAATTTACTTAGAGTATTAGGAGTGTCTAAAACTATGGCTTATAGTGGGGACACATCTGGTACACCCTTAGGGTTCCAGAATAGTATAGGAGCACAGACTCCAGACCAGTAGCAGTATCAGGTTCTTATAGTTCATAATCCATTCGTACATCCACCCATGGTTCCTAGAGATATGTTCGATCCGCAGTTGTTCTTGGATTGCCTATGTCATACGATGAGCAATTTCATTATAATAAATGTAGGAATATGGATCCCCTAACATGTTAGAGTGGTAGAGAAGATGAGGCAGTTGAGTTTTTAGCTACTTGATAGGACTAATTAGAGATTGTGAGTTTTGCAAACTCACATGGAGTTCTATATACATCTTCTTGAGTCTCATGGTATAGCCTGACAATGGTGGAAACCATATGCGGTAAATAGGCCAGTTAGGTTACCCCCATCTCTTGGGATGAGGATGCATACATTTTTTTTCAACAAATATGTTCCTTGGAGTTTCATAGATGAGAATCAATGACTTGTTTGATTAGAAGCAAGGTACATTGATCTTTTATAAGGTTGATTTGAGATCGGGATACCATCAGTTGAATATTAGGGCTTCGAATGTCCTTAAGACAACTTTTAGGATGTGATATGGTCACTATGAGTTTTTGGTGATGTCTTTTGGATTTACTATTGCCCCCACAACATTCATAGAGTTAATGAATGTGGTATTTTGACATTATTTGGACTCATTTTTTATTGTTTTTATTAATCACATATCTGTCTATCTGAGGAGTGAGGTGGACAATGTTTAGCACTTGAGGATTGTACTACAGTGATTGAGGAAAGAGCGACTGTATGCTAAGGTTTCCAAGTGCAAGTTTTGTCTTAGCTTAGTGAAATTCTTGGGACACGGAATCATGGTTGATCTATCCAATATTCAGGTGGTCCTTGGTTGGACTAGGCCTACTTCCCCTATAGAGATTCCTAGCTTTATTGGCTTAGTAGGGTACTATTGTAGATTTTTTTTTAGGGTTTTTCTTCTATCACGGCTCCATTGTCTTGGTTGACCCAAAATAATTATGCATTTTAGTGGTTGTATAAGTGCGAGGAGAGGTTTTTTAGAGGCTTAAAGCCTTATTGACTTCAAACTAGTTTTGACTATGCCTATAGATTGTGATCCTTTCACTATATATTGTAATGCTTCACGAGTAGGTTTGGGTGGAGTGTTGATGCAAAAGGGCAAGGTTATTTCCTATGCTTCTTAATAGTTGAAGACCCAAGAGAAGAACTACCCTGAGCATGATCTTGAGTTGGGAGTTGTGGTATTTGTGTTGAAGTTATGGTGTCACTAGGGTACATTCTGAGGTGTTCACTGACCTACAGAGTCTTAATTTAATAACCCTTCCAGTTATTTCCATATGTTTTGGATTTTCTTTTATCTTATAGAAATATAGTAGCAACCTTAAGTCATTTATGAATAATCAGAATCGGTGGCTGGATTCCTGGGCCGTTCTTTTGGTTATTATATGATGTGAACACGGGTACACAAAAGTAAGATAATACAACGAAAGATAAAGGATAGATTGTTACATACAAGTAAAGGAAATATAATCGAACCTAAGGGTGTATATAACCCCTTTCAATTAATCCAATTCAAGAATGAAACATGTATGAAGACCGTGAGGGAATCAAAATCCAAAAACAACCTATATTTCTACACAAAAAACAAGCAACAATCTTTCCAAAATTCAAAACACGGAATCTCTCTAAATGTCTCTCTTAGAGAACACTCGAAACACCCATCAAGAGTTGTTTACATTTAATGATATTCATTAAAGCCTTAATAAAGGCCTTAATGACCTACTATTTATAGTAGCTATTACATTATTTAGGCCCATAGGAAACAAAACAGAAACATAGAGGCCCAACCAGTCCGTTTTCTTAAAGACTAGACTTTGGGCGGATCGTCTCCCTATGGGCAGCCAGTCTTTCCTTAGACGGCTTCTTGGATGTCTTGCCTTCCTATGGATGGAAAATTGGGCAGCCTGCCCACTCTTGGATGGCTTGGGCAAGTCATCCAGTTCCCACATCTTCCGAGGCTTCTTGACTCTCCTTCCAAGTGATTCTCCAAGCAAATATTTGGTCCTAGAAATGCTTTAAATGTCCAAAAACACCCTTCAAAGGGCTCTCATCAAGTGCCAATCAATCCATAGAATCAATCAACAATTCATCAGAGAAAGATCAATCTGTACTGTATCATTCTCTCATCTTGAAAAGGATTCGTCCTCGAATCCATACCATTCAAATACAACAACAAAATGACAAACAACACAAATTTCATCATGATATAAGGGTTAGTGTGAATAGCTTTGAGCATCAAGAATACTTCATCCACGAATAATCAAGGTTTCCTTATCTTGATGGAACAACCAACATATACATCACAAGGAACTTTCCATAACCTCAAATAAGAAACAAAATCTATATGAACAATCATATTATCATAGGCATAGATGTAGTATAAAAAATGGAGAAGATCATCAGACTTTGTTTAGTTGTTCTCATTTCCCAAACTCATAGTTACACAAAAATAAGATCAAATATTCTTTTGGGAATCAAATCATTGGAGAACAACACAAACTCACTCAACCTAGTGTCATCTAAGCCAATCAAAGCCACATATGATGTATATCTAATGAAATCATCAATACCAGCATAAATGATTAGGTATCCCCCAGGCTCCTTAACAATACAAGAAAGATCTATTTTTGAAACATGTGAATTATATAAAGCAACTTTGAGCGAATTATCCTGAATAGGTTAGGGACTAGGATCAAAGGATACCAAGGCTCCACCTACAAGAACATCATATTTCCTCCATGGATCTTCAAAAATAAAAGAAAAAGGGTGCTTACTTTGAGGACAAGAGTTTTAACTTGTACCTTCATCCTCCTTTGGTGAGTCATCACTTCCCATCAACTGAAGCATATTTTGGGACCACAAGGCTTGAACCATCTTTATTTATTTTGGAGTTCCCTAACAAGGTGACTCCACAAGTAAAAAAAAACAATGGGTGGTAGGTGTCACCTTTCCTCATTGAGTTTGGATCAATCGATGTTTATTCATCATCTTCTTCACAAAGTAGGTTATCGTAGACAACTTTATTTTTATTCACACCATGGAAATGTTAATGGAATGGCCTCAGAATCACCATGTACCTGTAAAGGAGAAAACAAAGTACTTGGAAAAATGCTAGTATTTAGGTTAGCTTAGTTTAAAAGATCTTAAGTCTCACACCCCTTGTAAGTTCCATTGTTCTTTGCCATCATTCTCGATTTTTCCTTTTCCCAAATTAGCTTACTAGTTCTTTCACCATTTACTTTTCCTCAATAATGTGAGACTACTTACCCTCAACAATCATATTGTCTACTCTTTTCATTGATTGTACAACTCTCTTTAATTAAACTAATTATTGGAATAACGCGAGTCGGGCTGGGTCTCAATTCAAAAAGATAAAGGGAGCAACAGGGGAAGGGGTTCCTCATTTGGCCCTTTTTACCCTCTTTTAAGAGGGGCACAACTGCCCATTCTTGAGCCTCCCATGCCTGAGGTTACGCCGGTCTCATGTATAGTTCTTTTGAGTAGCAATAAGGTTTATTCTCCTCTCTTAGAAAAAACATGGAATGGTGAGCTCTTCTTCTTGAGGACAATCATCAATAGAGGGAAGAGGTCTCCTCATCATTCCATTGGGAACGATGATATTTCTTTTACAGTCAATATGCTTACCTTCACTATCGGAATCACTATCTTTTGAAGACTCCTCCTCACTCTTCTACTTTATAAAAGAGCTTTTATGAATAAGGAATATGGATCTTCGAATTAAACAATCATCCATCATATGACCATATCCTGTTCACTTAAAGCATTGAATATCCTTGAACTTCATTTAGGTCTCCTTGGGTACCTTCACTTGGCATCCTTATCGAAGGACTTCTTTTCATATACCTTTTCAAAGAACTTTTTGGAGTCCTTACTCTTTTCAAAGGTTGGGGACTCTTGCATTTCCTCTTTGATTTTCCCTAAGTATTGGAATTGGAATACCATTTTGTCTTTCTCGATTTTCCTTCATTGATGTTCTTCTTAATCTCATTAGCTACATCAACAACTTCGTTAAGTCATTCAAACTTGTGTATAAGCATTTGAGAAGAAATATCATTATTGAAACCACTTCAAAAGCAAGCCTTTGTTTTGTAGGGATTCTCTTGATAGTCAAGCCTTAGAATCATATTTTTGAACTCGTCAAGGTATTCCAAAACACTCTTGTTTCCTTTCTTGAAGTTATAAAGCTTTGTGAGTTTCTCTTGTCGATATCTCTCTGGAAAATACTTGAATCTCACAATCCTCTTCACCTCATACCGTAAGGCAGTTGATTAAGTCCTTGTATTCTCCTTCCTCTTCTCTCATATTCCTACCATGTATAAGAAAAACCTTTAAATTGAGCTATGGCATAGATAGATTTGTAAATTTTGTAAGCTCATTTGTTTGGAAAGTACTCTCACACTGGAGCTCCCAATTGAGGTAAACCTTAGGATCACTCTTACCTTTGAATCTAGGAAGTGATACTTTGATAGAGTTAAGACTTGTGTCTCAACCTCCATAAAGACCTTAAGCTCCATGTTGCTCCTCTTAGATCAAATATTGGCTTGGTTTCCATAGTAACCATCATGTACTATTCTTTCATTAGTATTTGGACCATTTCCACCTCCTCTTCCCTAGAAATGACCTTGAACTATCCCTAGAGGTAGATTATCTTGAGCCTTGTACTCATTATGATGTTCAATGGCCTTTTTATGTACCTCTTGGTTTGCATTTCTATCAAGCTCTTCCCTTTGGACTTGTGGATTTGGGTTTTAAGGTGGCAGGTTTTGGTTTAGTGAGGCTTGGTCATTGGGAAAGTCATTTATAATGGAATTTCTTGGATCTTGATAAGAATTTGGTGGTTTTATGGGAATGGTGTTTGGGTAGGTTGGGTGTAACATTTGGTGGAGGGTGTGTGGTGATACGGGGAGAAGTAGTTAGATAATTACACTTATGGTAGCTTGGTTTGTATCTTGAGAGGTATAACTCATATAAATATCATGTACCTCCATCATATCTATCCTACCACCCATCATAGACATTCTCCCATCTATATTCAAAATCCTTCCTTTCGTCTCTTCTAACCTTCATGATATCACCAACAACATTTCCATCATGGGATTTGGGCTATTTTCTCCCATGAAATTTTTATTAATCCCTTTTTTCCATGTACCTATTGAATAAAAACAAAAAGCAATCTTATTTTAATAAGCCTCATAATCACTCACGTTCTCACCTCTTATGATTGCCTCACACTTGACTTTCTTGTCATTGATAATTGTTTATACTCCGTTGGTTCGCCTCGGCCTTGATTGCTACTCTTGGTTGGAATAGATTATTTTAAATTAAATCAAATTATAAAAAAAATAATCTACTTGAACCAATAAACAAACTACTAAACAAAAGAGAAAAAAGATAACAAAGAAACGACTAGAAAGAAAATGAACTCAAATAATTAGTATTCACCGACCTCTCCAGTTTGGTCGAAGCACTTTTTTGGGTTTCTTCTTTCACTCCTCTCCCCTATGTATAATAAATACTAAGATCGAGTGGCTACTCTCCTATGCGACATAGAATAGATATGCGAGGTTGATAGGATCTCGATCTAGTTGAAGAGAAGAACCTTCTCAATCAACTAACTTCACAAGTTTGGTGATGAACTTGAATGATAACTAATTGATGAAACAAAGAAAAGAAACTAAGAAGTTCTAGGAATAAATGTCAAAAACAAAATAAATTATTATTTTTCATATATGGTGAAAGACTCGCCTGGAGGAGGGGCATCTAGCCTAGATTAGGACGGCTCATCTAATTGAATAGACGGTTCGTCCAACAAAAAGGGGAGACTCGTCCAATGAAGAAGGTATCTCATAAAATAAAATATCAAAATTTATAGAATGTTTTCTTCTGGACGGGAGGTTTGTATAATTCGTTTGAGCTTGGGCGGCTCATCCAAAGTGTCTTCAGAAAGAAAATGTACTGCCCAAAATATAAATTACCTTGGCTGATTTTTCTTGGCTTGGTTGACTCTTATACCCTTCGTATTTATCCTTCATACAGGAATAAACACTTTTGTAGCACTTGAAATAAGGATTTTCAATCAAAATCCCCTTTTCTTCTTCTTCTTCTCTAGAACAAAAGAGGAACACCAAGAACACTCTTCAGATTTCAAAAATCTAATACCCTTCAAATCAACTCTGAATCCAACCAAATTTTTACGAAAACTTTTCCTTGATGTGGGGAACAAAAACCACTACTTTTTAAGCTCAAACAACAACGAAAATTTAGACAATCTTCAAGAACTTCAAACCTTCAATGGTTAATAATGGTGAAAACACCCAAATCAACCCGAAAAGACTCGAAACTCAAAATTTTGACTCAATCAACACTAGAGAACACAAATATAGTGTCCAAGTCCAAAAACAAACAATAATTTTTTATAGAGATTTATAGGTTAAGCCAGGGCATTTACAACACGACCCAAATAGGCCTCACTCATGGGTATCTTTTCAGTTTTTTTTATAATTTTCCAAAAATAGAAACTTCTTTAAATAGAAAATTCAAAAAATAAAAAGATGAAGAACATACATATTTTTTATTTTATATATAGAAACACAACAAGATGAACTTCGTATGCATGAGATTCATACAAAGTATGATACCATATGATATTTACATGGGTACACAGTAGAAAAATAATGGAACGAAAGATAAAGGATAGGTAGTTACACATAACAAAATGAAATATAACCGAACCTATGGGTGTATCAAAACCTAAGACCCTTTCAATTAATCCAGGTCAAGCACAAAACTCTTTTGAAGACCACAAGAGAATCACAATCCCAAAGCAACCTACATTTCTATGCAAAAACCAAGCAAAAAGGTTACATAATTTCGACACACGAAATCACTCTAAATCTCTCACGGAGAACACTCAAAACACTTGTCAAGAGTTTTTTACATTAATATTCAAAAAATTCTTAGTGAAGTCCTTAATGACCTACTATTTGTATTAACTATCAAATGGGAAACAAAACATAAAGATAAAGGCCAAATCAATTATTTTCTCAAAGACTAGACTTTAGCCAGCCCATCTCCATATGGGTAGCCATTCTTGTCCTAGACGGAATCCTAGATAGATTTCCTTCCTCTAGATGAGATATTGGGATGCCTGCCTGCTCTTGGATGGCTTAAGAAAGTCATCCACTTCACACATCTTCCGACTCTTCTTGAATCTCCTTCTAAGAGGTTCTCCAAACAAATATTTGATTTTGGAAGCTCTTTAAATTTCCAAAATACCCTCCAAAGGTCTCTCATCAATTCCTAAGATATCCATATCATTAATCAACAATTCATCATGAGTAAGGTCGATTTGTATAGTATCATTATGTCTATTTCCCTATTTCAAGGATTTAATTTTTGATATTGTTGACTCCTATAAACATTCCTTGAAAAAAGTTAGAATTAAATTATGAAAAGTCCTCTAGCTTTGGAATGTGGATTTTTTATCTAAATAAACTCTTAGTTTGTGTTCAAAAGCCTTGATTATGATTCTATCTCATTTTTCATGTTTTATGGGATTTCTAGTTTTTAAATGGAGCTTGAGTAGTCATCTTATGATTGAAGCCTCTTATTGGAAATCCACTGTTCCATAAGCTCTAAAAATTTTAGTTTCGGGTAGGTGAAGTGTTCATTTGGGACTCAAGATAGCCAAACTCATCTCGGGTACTTGGTTGAAATTTATGTAATTTAGACCAAGGGATTGACCTTAGTCAACATTTCACCGAAATGATCTTAGATCAAAATTTTGTTTGCATTGTTGAATCTAAAATGTCATTTCCATCCAATTACATATTTTTTGTGTTCATTGGGTTTTGAATGCATCTCGAACCATCATTTTGTTCATTACGCCTTACTAGGTGATGATATCCTAATCACCGATATAGAGGTGGCATAGTAGTATAAGATTCTATTAGATAAACTCAGTGTTACAATATCCATGGTAAAATTGATAATATCCTAAAACAGAACCATCGAGTTTGTTAAGAGGTATTGGACAATGAAGTTACAAATTATTACTAAAATTTGTTATCAACTGGTGTAATAGTTACCTATTACGATCAGGGACCTCTAGTCATGATCGCCTAGCGTTGGTTTCCCAGGACGTCGTGATCATGGATCTTTGACCAGCCCCATTTACCCTTCTTTACTTCACAATCATGACGCCAGCTGTTTTCCCCTTTAATATCCCAACTCACCTTATGCGATCCTTATGCCTTTGTCCTAACACCCTTCGTGTTTGCAGTGAATAGTGTCGCGATTTTGTATCACTATTCACTTTATAGTATATAAACCCCCAAATCCTGAATTTCATCCATTTTCATCATCGTTACTCTTTCGAATCACTCTAAATCCTCCATTAAAATACTTAGGTCTTTGCTTAAGCTCGTGGGTGGCTTTAGAAAGTGATTTCTTTTATATTCCTTTGATTATTGGTAGGTTTCCATATTTATTACATCAAATTTCACCAAAAATTCCCCAACTTCTTCAAGTCCATTTCTTTAATTTATTTCAACCATGATTCTTGCTTGTTTTAGCTCTAAATTTTGGGTATGAGTTCCCCATGATGTTGGGAATATTTTGATACCTTTTATTCAGAGTTTCGACTTTGTAAGCCTATAGGCCCTTTTTGATCCCAGCTATTTTCATCGGTTTACGGGTATTATTTGACTCATATTAACGTGCATATTATAATTTTTATATCTTCATAATTTTTCAAGATTGTTTTTCATATTTTTGGAGTTTTGGAGCAGTCCAGGCATCTTCTTTACGGTATTTGTGAGCCTGTCATTGAAGGACAAGTAGGATCTATCTTATGATATTAGACTTGTCTTAGATAGAAATAATGGTACTATTTATCATCCTTGGGTTGAGAATTTTAGGTTGGTACTCTTGATCCTATCTGCTTCTTTAGCACGCTCTTGATTACGTATTGATGTTTCCTTTTGCTTATAGATTACCTTATGGTTTGTATTGACTCTAGAACATAGTATGGTGGGATTATTAAGAATGTTTGTTTAATGACCCTTAGGGATCATTTTCAAGTTTTCGCGATTCCTTCGTACTTAAAGCATTCTGTAACTGTTCCAACTCGTTTATCACTTGTTTGACCGATAGTTTCATTCCCTAACAGTTTTATAGTTGTCCCTTTTGTATTTATAGCTTCCATGATCCTTACCCACTTTATCTAATCCTAATTTGTCTTTTCTTCGATCGCGTTGAGTCTAGAATATCAATTATATAAAGATTTCATATACAGAGTGTTGAAATCTGACTACATAACCATTTCATGTATTTTTCTGAAACTTCCCAAAAAATTGTCAAAAAAGGGTTGCAGAGGTAGCCAAAATGACCTATTCATCCATCAATAATTGGCTTATATATATATCTTCTTTTTCTTCTATTTTTTGCATTGTTCTCCTAAATCCCCTTATATTTTCCTCCATTTCTAATCTAAATAAGCTCAATTAAGGGCCCATATCAAGGTTGTGATCTATGAAAATACATATTGACGATTCTGTGCTCGTTTCCATCGGATATTTCTTTGTTTTCGCTATTATAATAAGCTTTTCATGTTATATAAAGTTTCTAGGGATTATATCTTCAATTTCTACCGTTAGTTTGATCCATATTTTATGAAATATAATGTATGAATTGTGCTCTACGTGTTGGTATAACTGTTTTCTTTTTTCAATCTATTAGGGTTTACAGACCCATTTAACTTTGGATTTTGATGCCACTATGTATATCACAATATGGACATTGTTTTACTTGTTCTGACACCTGGGTTATGATTTTTATAGATTCATATAATTTCAAGCTTCATACGTGATTCTTTGCATATTTGGGCAAGCTTCTCAAGGAAATCATTGAAAACAGGTAAGCTACGGTCTACTTTTTTCAAACTGGGTATTAGTATAGTATATGTATGGTAAAATTCCATCTCGAGGCTGGAATTTCTTGTCAGGCCTTGATATGCTTATTATTTTAGCCTATGGCCTACTAGCTAGCCTTTAGTTTGGTTACTAATCTTGGAGCTATATTTCCTACCCCTGTGTTCAATGCCGACTCTAGAACGTAGTGCAGTTGGTGAGGAGTATCACATTTGGTGCATATTGTTCATACGCCAACTTTGAAAATAGATTTGTTGGGATGGGATTGTAGTTGTGATTAGATCTTAGTAGTTATCCCCTGATTTAGGCATGTGTCTTTAGAGCTAATCTACGATGATTATTCTGTATTCTACCTAAGGCATAGAGTATGATTAGTCCATTTATCCTTCGCAAATAGTAATCCGAAATAATCAATCTGGTAGTATCACCTATGGTCCACAGTATCATCATCAACCTCTATGCGTCAAAAGTTGTACTCACTACCGTATCAGAGACGGTCTCAAGTCCCAGTGTTGTACTCACTACCGTATCGAAGATGGTCTCAATTGCCAGCGTTTAGTAATAAAAACATGTATGTGATTAAGTCCCGGTGCCAAGGATGATTCCTGGATTAAAATAAGTAAATGTAGTATAACCGGGTGCTAGATACTATGTTGAGGCTAAATCAGTGAAATCGTTACTTATTTTATTACTTTAAATCACCATCTATATCCATATATGTCATGAAGTATCATCATCATATCATAAATCT
>JBDJHY010177020.1:0-12185 GCA_039654485.1 Withania somnifera
GAGAGAGAGAGAGAGAGAGGAGTAAAAATTATATTAATTATCTACATCAATTATTTAAGCCCGTATTTAAGCGGAACGCTATTCAGTAACTTCTTGCAGAGTCCTTATAGCTTGGTGTGAATATTTTTTCCTTAAATTATTTAAATATGATAAGTTTTACACTCTTTTCTTTTTCTTTTATGGGATATTTTGAGCTAAATTTTTATCTGAATTGTGCTCTACACTTGACACAAATTTCGGATATTTCCTGAAACTTTATGGTAACTTTCATTTTTGGGTCCCGTGAACTAGTCCGGCGGATTCATTTTGAGCCCAATTTTTTATCCGAGTCTAATTTTTATATAAATTATATCGTTGAATTTATAATGACGCATAGATCACTGTTTTGCTAGTTTTTGTCCCATTTGGAGCTATTTTGAGTTAGACAACCTGGTTTCCATATGCTATAGCTGTTATTTGTGCGGGACGACAGGCAGGCTTCTTTGCCTTACGCTTGGGTATTAATTGGTATAAATGTGATAGATAGTATCCTCGGGTTGGGAATATTACATGAGTTTCTATTTTGTTGATATAGTTAGCTGAGTTGATTTGGTATCTACATTTCTTACTCCTATTTGTTTAGCTAGATTACCTATGTTGCTTTACCTATTTTTGTGACTTGTTTTTTTTAGCTTTCAACTATTTACTGTAGTTATTTCTGTTATGCGCCTAGTGGGACCCTGAAGCCTACTAGGTATCATTGTTTCAGCAATTAGTACTCATACTATACTTCTACACCTTTCTTGAGGCAGATCCAGGTGTGAGTTTATCGCTGCTGACGCCACTGTTCGTGCTAGCTTTTGAGGATCTAGAAATTCTAGGTGATCTCCTGGCGACTAGAGGTACCCGCTTCTCCTCAAATAGACTTGAGTCTCCTTTGTACTCGAGACATCTTGTATATGTGCTTGTGGATATTTTTGTATTCTGTAACTTTAATGGCTTTATATACACACTTATAATGGGTTTTGGGTTGGTTTTGTTGGTTGTTTATTACACCATATCTATTTCTCTTTTATGATTTTTATATACTACTTGACTTTACTACTGCTTAGCCTTATTTGTTATGGTAACTCGTTATTTGTGGTTCCGGGATACAGGAATTGGTTCGACTACAAGAGGGTTATAGGTGTCATCACAACTTGAAAAATCGAGTCATGAAAATAGCATCCCTGTGTATGTTTTTATCTATTGAACACATTTTAGATAAAAAAAAATTAGGCTTGATTAAACATACTAAATATTTCAGGATTAAATTGGTCATAGATTCAGGCTATGATATTAGCATGACTAGTACAAGCTTATATAAAGGATAATTTTACTAGTTCAACATTTTCATGTCTAGAGTGAACCCAGATGTCATTACAGCATGATCATTTCAGTCACTATGAGCATCAGTGCTTTAGTTTGGAGCGAATGGGGATTAGGTCTTCTGCCAATAGAGGCTAACACCCTAAATTCCAGAACTATGTTACCACTGTAGGTTTTTATATAGCCCATGATGGCTAATCAGTTTAGTGGATACACATAGTTAAGATTCTATACCATTGTCTGGGTATAAAAAAAACCTCTCAGTGAGGATATTATCTGAACTTCATGTTGCTCGTACGAAGGAATCGACTATGAGAATTTCCCACCCATGTCCTACTACTTTAGTCTTCGGTACAGTTTACAGTTTACAGTTTACAGCTTTAGTTTTCATTTCTAATTTATGACTACAATATGTTATGCATGCCTTACGAGCTTTTCGGTTGTACTGATTACTCAATATAACATATGCATTCCGATCATTAGTTTACTTCGTGGTATATATTTAGTCATTACATCTCAGGTTATTATTTCATATCAGTCTATAAGTTTACCTCAGTCACTTCAGTTTAGTTATCTATAGTTAGCATGCTTTTATAAATCCTTACATGTTATATGCCTACACACTCAGTACCATTCATGTACAGATACATAATTTTCATGCCTACATTATCTTATAATATAAATTGAGGCATCCTTCTCAACGCTTGTGGATTCTCAGGATCAACTTTCCCCCCATCTTAGAGAGTGGTGAGTCCTCGTTTTTGGGTACATTCGAGTTTGATTAGCTATCTTCAGACAATTTCTCTTTGTTTCAGTATTATCTTATTTATGTTTTTTTATGAGATTGAGACTTGTTCTACCTGATATTCAGTCTTATCTTAGTAAAGGCTTTTCAGATAAAGTTTGTAGTACTTAGCTTATGGATTTGATGTTGATATTTTATTTCAAATTCATTCAGTATTATTGATACACCTTGATCACTACAGGTACATTTATTTGTTCTACTTATGGTTCATATTGTTAGTAGTAATGTCAAATTTACAGGTTATTTTGAGCAATTCGTGGTTTCAAGTATCATATCTCATCCAGGATACAACATGAAAACTTTTTATTAGTCTTATCTGATAAATAACATCTTCTTCTACTTTACTTCATTTTTTCTTCTTGAACATCTTAATAAACTAGTATTTAAAGGATAGTTTCCTCACAACTTTAAAAGTGATAGTTTCTTTAAGACTATTATTATTGATGTGGTGGTCTCTCTATAAAGTTTGAATTCACTTGCATATCATTCATTTGAATGACTAATTGATAAAAAATGATTAAGAGCATTTTCAAAAAACTAAATTGATTGACCATTAAATTGAATCTGAAGACTATGTTTCTCTCCATATTGATACCGATTTATTTCATAAAGTTGAATGTTGCACATGTGAATTTTATTAACTGGTTTGGTTGGAGGTTTTTATTCGATATTAATTCTTTCATTTTCTTTATGCATGAATACACCCTCCACTGATCCAAATGGACTTCCTCCGTCTTTGCATTCTATTAGGCCTAAGCCCACTCCTTCTAGTCAACCCTCTTAAGTCAGCCAGGTGTAGTTCAAAGCACCGAACAAGGCTTAAAAGGGCCCAAAGCAAGGATGAAATGAAAAATGGACCATTAGTCCATTGAACAGCAATGACGAATGGGTTAAAAATAAAAAATTGTTTATTTAGGAAAGGAGGAGAATGGGTTTTGAAGTCCAATACTCTGGACAACTTTGGATAAGGGCCAAAATCCTAAATTTTACTTTATTCTTTGTATTACTTGATTATTTATTTGATTCTTTGAAACTCTAAGATTAATTTTCTTTATTTAACTTAATTTAATCCCCATAGAAGCACACATTTCTCGTTTTCGAATGATTTTATTTGATAAAACTTTTCGTCTTTTTCTAAAAAATGGTTTTCTTAATTTTTTTAATAAATTAAGTAGTGACTATTGTTTTTTTAAATTATTTTTAAAAATCAACTAAATTTTTAAAATAAATTTCAGATTCATAAATCAAATGATTTCTTAAAAATGAGAAAAACTTGTGCAAATGAGAAAAACTTGCGCGATTGAAATTATAATGCACACCCAAATACATATGGTTGCCAAGTAATACAATGATTACAATGCAATCGAATGTCGAATAGCACGTACAGGAAGTTATGATTGACAGTCTTTCCACAAAAACTATTATTAATATTAGACAAAGTCTTTTCCACGAGAAGGACCGTTTATTTTATTACTTATAATTGTAAGGCTTAAAGCAAAAAGATTAACAATGATCTAGTTTGTTGTTTTATTTTACACGGTAAGAGATGGATTTCAAAGTTCTATAGTTACATTTTTGTCTACATAATTACTGTCGAGTCCGGTGTAATGATCTTTTTGGTCATTTTTAAGTTATTATATTTTTACATTTTAAAGCATTTTTATAATGGCTTTAAGTTATTTATGACTTATTCGGACCAATGGTTTGGTTCTTGGGTCATTTGTTTGGTTGTTACGGCTATTTTCCTGTTTTAGAACCTTAATTGTTGAATATTGACTTCAGTCAACATTCTATGAAAACAAGCTCAAAATCAAATTCCAATAGTTCTGTTAGCTTTGGAATGTGGATTTTGGTCTAGATGGACTCTTAGTTGTACCCGGAAGGCCTCGTTGTGGTTTTATCAGGTTTTGTAAGTTTTTAGTATTTTGGAGTTTAAAGGTTTGATTTCGGTCAACTTTATTATCGAAGCCACAAATTGAAAATTCAACTGTGCCATCAATTCCGTGATATGATCCGCGGATTGGATCGAGACTCGAAGATGAAGAATGTCGATGGTAAAATTTGAAAAAGAAAAGATATGCAGAATTCAATACGAAAACTTACTGTAATTGAATTTCAAAATCGAAAGAAACAAACAACCACTCGATTCACCCAAAAATCGAAGATCGTTTGATCGATTTCGAGCAAAACGCTCTCCGAGCAATTAAGGATTCACCCACTTTAAACACTCGTTAACAAGTATGTGACAACTAATGGAATTCCAACTACGAAATTAGAATCCTCAACTAAGCTATTACAATCTCAACTAAACTATGAAATCTGAAAATTGGTTTCTTCAACCAAAATGAACTGATGAAAATCTGAAAGGACCCTCTATATATAGAGGTATAAGTTTCTCTTAATACACTTAGGCTCAAAAGTGACCCAAAGTGACAAATAGGTCCTCATACTTTTGGGGCCTTGTACATTAAGTCCCCCAAATCTTTCCAAGCTATCCCATGTCTTCCTCAACCCTCCACACGCTATAGATCAAGTGTGTGGCTCTTCAATGACCTCCAACACAACTTTGTGCTTGAACATTGCTTGGAGTTGTTGGAGGTCTCTAGATTGGCTCCTTGTAAACGGTCGTGATGGTGTGAAGGTTTTCCAAGCGTTATCACTCCGGACTGGAGAGTTTGGGTTGGATGAGTTATTTGTTCGGGTCCCAGGCTAGCAGGCTCATTTTGAGTACTAGGTTGGAATTTTGAAAATTTAAGTTGAGGGTTGATTTTAGTCAATATTTTGCCGAAATAATCTCAGATCGTAATTTTGTCTGCGCCATTGAATTTGAAGTGTTGAGGTAGCATATTTGATTTGTGTTCATTAGGTTCCAAACACATTTTGAGCACTATTATCATTATTGGTTTAAGCTAAAATTTATGCGGGTGCACAGTTGTTGGTTCCCTTGTCCTTATTCTTTGCGATCGCAAGGACCTCTCATGTGATTGTGATATGCTGATCTTTTGTTCTTCAGATCACGAGGTTCCTTCACGTAATAGGGTCCTATCGTCCTCTGGTGCTTCATGATCGCGAGTCCCTTCTGAACGCAATTTGAGCACCCTTTTCATTATTGGTTTTGGCAAAAAGTTTTGTTGATGCCCAAGTCCTTATTCTTTGAGATAGCAAGGCCTTCTCATGTGATCCCAATGTGCTGATCTTTTGTTCTTCACAATTGCGAGGGTCCTTCACAATGGGACAAGAAGTCCTATCGCCCTCCAGTGCTTCGTGATCGCGAGTCCCTACCACGCGATCGTGATGCCTTATCCCATCCTTTTTCGTGATCGTCGACCTGGTCAAGGTAATCATCAAGGTCAAACTTAAGCTTTGCATCGCTATCACGATCACGATCAGAGGTCACACAATCGGGATGTATACCTGGTGGCAGGTATAAATACCTGAAAACCCTAAAAAAATCATTTTTTCATCTTTTCACCTTCAAACTCAAATTTCTCGATTGATAAACCTTAGGGTTTTGCATGTGACCTTGGGGAATGTTGAAAATCATATTTCTTTAACTTCTCTTTAATTACTAGTAAGTTACCATTCTAATTTTATTGAAATTCATCCACAATTTTCCAAATTTTAATGAATTCTCTCTTCACTTTATTTCACTGATTATTGCTCGTTCTTAACTCATCTTTACTCTAAATTTTGGGTATACATTATTGGTAACATGAGAAATGCTTCGATACTTGTTGTATGTAGTTCTGACTTACCGGCCCTATAGGCCTGTTTTGACTCGAATTTTGGTCCTAGCTATAATCATAGTTATATGTATATCATTTAACCTCTATTATTGTGTAGATTATTATTTTTCTAATTTCGTGATCGTTGAAGTATTTTCAAAGTTGTTGGAGTTATTTGAGCTATTTTTTTGGTATGTACGAGTTTGTGCTACGAATGTTAGGTTAGGCTATGACTTATCAATCTTAGATTGGGTTTATTTTTAAAATAATAATAATATTTAACTATCCTTGGATTGTGTATTTAGGTTGGCACCCCTGACCCTGTCTGCTTATTTAGTACGATTCTTGGCTTTTGCTTCAGTGTTCCATTATGATTATAGATTATCCTATGACCGTGTGTGGTCCTTATTAACTCTGAAATATAGATGGTGGAATAATGAGAATGTTTGTGAGTACCGAACATCATGACTTGTTATGATTGTTGTAGTGGTACAGATTCTGTATAGGACCAGTAGGACAAATTGTTATTAATTATTTATTGTTGTGCACAACAACATCATGAAAATTAATTTTTATGCATTGGTTTCTATTGTCTTATGTCCAAGACCCAACGTTGCTGATTTTGAAACCTTGCATGAACGTGTGAGACTATTTTCAGTATTATAAAATTAAAAATGAGTATAAAATTATATTTTTTACCAATTTTCAATGATAAAAGGTTAAAGAAAGATTTATCCACTATATATAAAATAATACTTGACTCGGTGAAGGCCAAGAGCTAACCATTGAGATTTATACTGATTTTAGTCTTAATGAAGGCTAGGCAGTAATTTTGAGATTATACTAACTTAGACCCGGTGAAGGCTGGGTATTGATTCTAAGATTTATATTTTGAGATAGACTCTACGGAGTCCCATCATAGTTGTGAGTTATTGAGATAGTATACGGTGACAACCTCTATGGACCTTGCCTATTCGGGGCCAGTGAGTGACCGAAGAAGAAATATATGTGGGAGTAAAGTATACGGGTGAAGGCCTTCCATAGGTCCTTTCTGCTAGACATACAGGTTGCGACAGAGAAGCATATAGATTTTACTAGCATCATATTGCATCATTCTATATATTTCTACCTTTGATTTTTGTTTACTGGTTGTACTCTCTGGTTGTATGGGTAGCCGAGGCATTTGCATCCCTTTGGTGTATGGAGACTCATTAGGATTTTACTCTAATTATTTTATTATGTTCTTTTACTGTAATATTGATGGCTTCATTCTTCGGGTTTACTTTATGTCTTGTATTTTTTATGACTTGATTGTAGTTATTTCCTTATTTTTATCCATTTTATTGAGGTTATCGGTACACCACCATATTTGTATTTATTCATATTATATTATTAGTTGAGCATGAATTTAGGTATGTTTCTACTCCTTGTTTCATGAATCTTCGATGCTTGTTAGCTAGCTTTATAAGGATGCTACTTATCTATATCCTATTAGCTAGTTTATGTATTTTCTCTACTTGTTTGAATTCTGTGATCTTTCTTTCTTTATCTGTCGATTTACTGCTTTTATTTTTTTATAAGCGCCTAGTCGATCTATGATATCTACTGGGTACCCAATTGCTTCAATTTTTTGGTACTCATACTACACTTCTGCATCTCCTAATGCAGATCTGAGTAGAAGTAAGCAACGTTGATCTTATAAGTTCATATTGATTATTCAGATTTTCAGGTAGATGATGATCTCTGACGTTCATAGCTTACTTTATCTTTTCCTTTGGACTACCTACTATTTTTTTTTGGATTTTAAAGATAGGTGATGTACTTATTTGAGACACTTGTGTATGTTTCTTAGTGGTTAATGTACTAGATACTAGATTTTGGAATTTCTTTCATTGTATTAGATTTTTGCTTATCCTTTCCTTACATATGTATTTATCCTCTTCTTTTATCTGTTGTTTCCGCTTTATCTTCTTGTTGGGTGGTTCACCTACGGAAGGATGTAGGTATCCTCATGACCTGAGAAATGGTCGTGACCTCAGGGAATTTAATAAGATTATGGTTTTTCCTGCCTTTAGTCTCCTATTTCTGTTAGCCTATATACCTATATTGTTAAAGTTATGATATGTTAGCTTCCGCAAGTGCCTTTTTCCTCCCCATTTAGAATTAAGTATGACAAATTAGGTATTTCCATCCTAGCTAAAAATTAGATTGTAACAATACATCCTAATCTATCTAAACATCGTTCTATCTTAACTTTCCTCTTTTTAATTTTTCTAATGAATATTTATTTATTTATCAATCTTGAAGCAATGAAATAGTAAGAACAAGGTTAAATGAAAAACTTATAAAATGGAAATTGCAATAATAACTTAGATTATGATAAAACTGTTCATACTTAGGCCATAAACTAGGAACTGGGACGTTCATAATTTTATTACACTTGCAAAAATTTATGTTTAAGGCGATAAATAATGTAAAATTTAAGAGAAGAAAAATGACCCTAGCAGAAGAAGCTATGTTGCCTCTGTTCTGTGCTCCGAAACATAATATTCTCTCAAAAACATCTAAGGGTTATTTTCTTAGTATGTGAAAAAAAACTAAGAGGGTCCACCCAAAAACAGGTGGGACTTGACAAAATTTGACCCTCTCTGTCTAGCCTCAAGCCTCGAACGGCCTAGGCTTATGTTGGGCCTCGTATTGCGAGGACATGCCACTTTTCCTTCCTTTAGCCTTCATAAAACTTTAGATAACTTATTTTCTGTTTGGATTTTCGGGTCTAGCCTTACGTCGCGATGGTTGAAAGGTCTCGTGAGGTTATGTTGTTTCCCACACTGCGTAAATTTTTAGTTTTTTACCTGAATCAACGCAGTTTATCAATTAGTCTCCAAATTGCAGAATGAGTAATAATTAAAATTAATTATGCTCAATAGCATTTGTAAATAAAAAATGGCCAGTATTTTAGATTCTTACTAAATGTGGCCCAATAAAACAATAGTTCTCATTGAGTAGCCCAAACAATTTCATTTCTTTTATTTTTTTTAAAAAATATTATATAGAAATATACTTAATTATACAAATATATATATATCCCTAATTATTAAGAGTATTTAACGTGTTTATTCTTGAAACTAAGTATAAACATGGTGAGACATGGCTAATAGACATATAAATACATCTAACATCAATGCTTAATATTGTTTATTTAAAACATCTAAATATGTATAATTTATTTATTTATAAAAATAACAAATTAAATAATTTTAAAAATAAAAATAATAAAAATATGATGTGATTAAAGAATAAAATATTTATGTCTGCTAGTGATGTCGGGATGGTTTGTAGTGGTGGCGAAGCTGGTTGATACTAGGACTTGGTGGTGTTGATGGTGTTGACTCAAGAAAGTATAGTGATGTATTGGTGCTTGTTGCCTATGGTGCTAGTTGTGATGGTAGAGGTGTTTGGTAGTATGAATTGATTATAGTTATGGCAGTGGTCGATAATGATGATGGAGGTGATAGTGACAGTAATGACTGAAGAATGTACGGTAGATAAGGATATTATGGTGGTAATTGACGATAATACTAGTTGTTAGATGGATGTGGTTGGTAATAGGGATTGATAGCAGTGGTTATGGAGGTGATGGTGGTGGTGGTGGTTATGACAGTAGTGGCGAAAGTGGATATAATTATAATAATAAAAAATATAAGTGTATTTGTGACTGATAATAGTGTCTAACAATAGTGATTATGATAATAGAAATAGTCGATGGTGATGGATGATGGTTGTTGGTGGTAACTATGACTGACAATGGTGACGGTGCATTTGATGGAAGATATGGTTAATAGATTGAATGGTGAAAAAAATTATAGATACAAAAAATTATTTTAATGATATTAATTAATTTGTTCAAGATATTAATAACTAAGGCCATTCAAACAAAATAAATGTTTAAGTCTTAATAAAAATAAATGCACGTATAATGTGTTTGGTATCAAAGAAAATTTTTTTCATAAAAAAATAATATTCAAAGAAATATTTTCTTAAAAAATTAAGTGAATTTCTTACTTATTTTCTAGTATTTAGTAAGTAAGTAAGAAATATTACCCCAAGAGCATTTAATTGTTATCCAACAAAATACAATAAAGTTGAAATGGTATGTGGAGGGGAGAGCCGGGAATGGAATGATCAAGGGGTGAGAGTGGATGAGGAGAAAATAAAATTGAAATGTCACTTATGCAACTTGTTTTTCCTAATTCCATGAATGAGATGTAATGATTCTTATGGTTATTGATAACACTCAATTACACTCCAAAACCAATCTAAAAGTGTACACGGACGTTGTCAAAGTATAATTACCCAAAAAAGAGTTGGGATCGATCCCAAAGGGAATAGATATATGTGAGGCAATCAAGTAGGAATGGGAACTAAAGTTATACTACTATAACTCAAATGGGTAGTACAAGGTTTGAGGGATTAAATAGGATAAAAGGTATCGAACATAAAATATGAACATAGTTTGATTAGTGACGTCACACCGCAAAGATGACAAGAAATCAAACTAGGTAATTTATATCTTCAATGATCCATGATAGTTACTAGATTATATATTGATGGTCTTGCGATCTTTCTTAAGTGCAGAGTTATTTATAGCAACAGTGCCATTTATCTAAGTATTTTTCAACCTATAATTCTAGATAAATCTCGTTTACACTTAGGTTGGGCTGTAAAAGAGTGCATTGTTTCCATCATAATAACTCAAGATGATTATCCTTATTACAACAATAATCATTAGACGAGGGTTAACGCCTCGAATTTCTTATCACAATCTCAACTCCAAGTTTCAACTACAGGGTTGGTGCTAGTTAAACCTAGGAAAGTTCTAGTGTTTGCGACCACTAAAGATCTGTTAAACTATAGAGATCATGTTTGCATACGCTTATGAAGATGCAAGAACCAAAGCATTTATCGAATTGATTGTAGAATAGATAATACCAAAACATACGATGATAGTAAAATCCCAAATACAAATCTAATTATTGTATCAGTTACAACTACAAGATTTAAAGAAGAATTAACATCTACATACTAAAAATAAGCAATTAGAACTAGGGAAGAAGAAATGGGTAAAAAATATTGCAAATAAAACCACCAAATCTCTAACCCTAGGTGTATATAATTGATTGCAAGCTCTCCCTTTAATGTGTTTTTAACCAAAGGCTTCCAAAGATCCTTTTCCGCACGAGCTTGTAGGTTTTATGTAGATTTGTGATCCAAAAACGTGAATTTCACTTTTGCCCAGAGTAGCAGATGCTGATTTATCGGTCACTAGTGCCGATTTATCGATAGTGATTGATTTACCGACACAGATGATCAATTTATCGATTGTCTAACTTTTGTTGACTTGACCAATAAATTGGTATTTTAGCCAATTTATCGGTATCCTTTGACTGTCTGTGGTGACCAATAAATCGGTATTTTGGATGATTTATCGGTACATGTTTCCTGCACATGTTGACCGATAAATTAGTTATTTGTCCGATTTATCGGTACCTGCTGCTTGCACATGTTGCCCGCTAAACCGGTCATTTATTTGATTTATCGGCACCTGTGGGAGTTTTTCGGGAAAAAAATCCTCTTTTCATTTGAAGATATATTTTTTATCATTTTAAGTTCCTTTTTGGCTCGCTTTTGCATTGTTCTGCTTCCGATGACTTCCAAATTCAGGTTTCCTGAAACATAATTAATTTACACCATAAATAGCCTTAAATCATGAATAAGAACGTGAATATATAGCAAAATTGATCACATAAAATAAAAATTTCACCGTTCATCAATACCCCAACTTAAATCTTTGCTTGTCCTCAAGAAAACAAAATCAAACATAACACGAGTACATTATTAATTCAAACTCGATAAGTACTCAAGAATTCAACTCTACATTCTCCTTAAATAAAGAATGAAGATCATAGCTTTGGTTGGTACAAATAAGTAGTATGCAATTTTCACTTATTCTACAACAACTCCCTTTATATCAGAAATCAATTCTCAAGCATACAATAAAAAGATCAAAATAATCAAGCAACAACAACAACAAATACTCAAAATATGACTCAATACTACTAATACTTAAAGCATACTCTTTTGTCTCATTTTAGGGATTTGTTGATATCACCAATCCATTATAATTTACATGCCCTCATAAGAAAAAAAAAAGAGTACAATACACTCCACATATATACAAGATCATAAGGGACGAATATACAACACTCACACTCAACAAACAAATTCAAATGTCAATAAATGTCATA
>JBDJHY010177031.1:0-12185 GCA_039654485.1 Withania somnifera
AATATCCAAAAGATCTCCGAAATACAATGGAGATAAACAAAAATGTAAATCTGAAGAGAAGCAGGATCGAGCTGGACGCCAAGCTCACCCTGAATCTCCGATCTGGAAAAAATCAGAACGAACAACGATCAGTAAATCACGAACGGAAACCTGTACTTGGAGCCGCACAAGAGTAAGTGTAGTATGAGTACAAGTTACCGAAGCAACCCGTACTTAGTAGGTTTCGAGGACCCACTGAGCGCATAACAGTAATAAATGCAATAAATAACAGAGAATAAGGAATAAGGTCATAGAAGCAATTAGGACAATACAGGAAAACTAGAAATTCAAGAATGATCCAGTGTCACATAGACAGATAGTGCTAGCTACTCACATAACAGGATCACAGGTAATGGAAAAGAACGTACCCAGCATCCTTGCAACAATATATGCGAATTATAACTCAAGAAATAAAAGGAATCAAGGAAGATAAGGAATTGAACATGGTTGGTATACCGGTAACCTCAAGTGAAAGAATAACTGAACGCACAGAAGTAATAAGCACCGATTCCCACACAACAAGAAGCAACAAGAATACAAAAATAATTGATAAGAAGATAATATAAATAATAAAGTAAAACACAAAAATGCTGACAAGTCCCTCATAAGAAGCGCAGCGTACAGACAAAACACGCTCACCCGTAGGCATCCCATACTACCAGGGGTACATTGAATAAAACAAGTGCAGAAAAGTAACAAACACATGATCAACATAGAACCTCACTCCCCAGTTTCAGAAATTGAACCGACACCTTGTGCCCCATAATAGTACTATCCGCTGGCATCTCGTGCCTCATATCAGTCATACTGTCAAGCCCAGCTCGACCAATCAAGGTACTCAACGCTGATAAAATCTGTGTGTATGGTAGTATCTCCTATGGTCATCAATATCATATCTCCGCAACCGGTAAAATCATGTGTCAAAAGCTATACTCACTGTCGTACAAAGACGGTCTCAAGTTCCAACGCTGTACTCACTGTCGAACGAAGTCAGTCTCAAGTCCCAATATTTATTAGTAAAAATAGATGTATATATATACAAGTCCCGGTGCCAAGAGGTAAAGCCTGGACTAAAACAAGTGAAAACAGTAATGCCGGGTGCTCGATACAAGGTCGAGACTAAACCAATAAAATAGAATTATTTATATTATTATTATTATTAACTAATTCATGTTTTAGATCTTTATATTACCACGAAATTCTGTCATCAAATAAACCACTAGCCCTCAAGGCTCAGTATCATCATGTGATACTACCCAACCCCAATGCACTCTCATCGGAGCCGTAAGCTCGGTCACTCAGTGTTATGAATGTACAACATATCAATAACACATATATCACATATAACATGAAATATCCACATCCTATGCCGTGCACAGGTATCTATAATCAATTATAAGGTCTCGTACTTGGGTGCCACCAAAGAAGTATCAACAAAAAAAACGGACGGAAGAACAGTATTGGGGTACTATACGACCTAGCTACCCAACCCAAGAATGTTATTCAGTACAATTATCAAAGCTATAAACCCATAGAAAGCCCTACGGAACCTGCTTGTCTTCCGACGACAAAGCTTTGCAAAAACCACAATCTTTGCTTTGATTGATATCAAATGTGCTCCAAACGGTCTGAAACTTGCGCCAATGAATTCTATAAGTTAACACAAGTCTAACGACGTAATTTAAAAAGAATTCTAGAATGGGCCTAAAATCGAGCCTAAAATAGGCCTTCGAGGCCCGCTTGCCGAAATAACAAATACAATTTACCACGGGGTTCCTAATGCTTCCAGGAACCCATGCTAAAAAAATTGAGCACAAGGAGAGCAATAAAAGAGGCTCAAATCAGCCCGGATAGAATCAACCCAAAAGGGTTTAAAGATTCAATAAAAACAATAAATCGCTTAAATAAATGGAAAGTTAATGATCCTAAGGGCAATACATATACTAATATAAAAGAAATAAATGAAAGAAATCAAGTTACGGAAGGATTTCTTCAACCCTAATTCATAGCCAACAATGGAGGGGTAAAGGAAAACAAGGAAGAAGAAGGGAATTAAGGAAGAAGGAAGAACAAACGTACCAATTATGTGTATACACGATAAAGAAGGTTGATACTCTCTTCCTTGGACTTTGGATCAAGTTTGGGGAGTATTCTAGCTTAGAATGAGGAAGAAATAATATTTTGGGTGTGGAAATAAAAAAGTGGCTATGGCTAGGAATTAAATAAAATAGCCAGTCACATTAGCCTCTGCGATCACGCTGAGAAAAATTATAAGGCATCGCATCGTGTGAGGAAAAATTATAAGGCATCGCGATCGTGTGATGCTATCGCGATCGCGAAGAAGGTTTTCTAGGATTGAATCACGATGGCATGGAGAGTACTACAATCATGAATAGGAATAAAAAATGGGCATCATGATCACATGAGCAACGCCGCGATCGCAAAGAAGGAAATTGCACGCACCAGATGCAGATTTTGTTGTAACAATTTAGATTCCGCACCAGCTGGTTCAGGAATCAAACGAAGCCCAAATTTGTCAAACCAAATATGCAACCAGTATGGAAATGACATTTCGGACTCAACAGAATTGACCAAACCAAATTTCAAGATCATTTACTCAAAATGACCCCTCAAAACAAAAGGGCCTAAAGGCGCATTTCTCCGCTAAAACCTTGAAATTGCAATGATAAGCACGAAAATTAAAAAAATACCTTACCTAGCTTAAATTCATTATTCTAGAGCTGTTGCAAGTGTCAAAATTCCAATCTGACACTCCGAACATCAAAATACCACCCAAGCTCCACTTTTAGGCTTAAACTTAGCTAGTTTCCACAAATTCGCATAACTTGCAAACGAAACCTCCAATATACAAACTTAAGGTCAATTTTGACTTTTTTTTTGTATTTTGGAGCTAATGGAACTGTCATAATTTAATTCTGAGCTTGTCTTGAAGGATATTTGTCCCTGGTCAATGAGTACTTAGTTTCAAGCTCTAAAATAGGGAATTTGAGTTATTTCTCAACCGAGTCACCAGGGATCCGAAATGTCGGTCCCAGCAAGTCATAAATGACTTGGGGAAACTGCTGAGATACTCTATAATGCAAGACATCATGTATTTATCATAAATATCCATGAGGGTCATTACAGTGCGCCTACTGTATATGCTTTTGATCACTCTTTATATTGCTTGTGCTTACTTTTGCCCGGTCGACCTATGCCTACTATGTACCCGCTATTTTGGTAGTCATGCTACACTTATGCATCTTTTTTGATGTAGATCCTAGTACGAACCAGCAGAGCAGAAGCGATAATGCGATATAGCTGGTGTGGCTCCAGAAGATTTTATTGAGAAGTCGGCGTCCTTGCTCACCGATTTTTTGTTCAGTATTAGAGTTATCCTAGTTAGATCCTGGATAGTTATTTTGTGATTTTTTCCATCGTGGGTTGTATTTTTTACTTTTTGTACATAAATTCTCTAAAGCCATAATACTAGGTTCTGGAGAGTTATGTTCAGATATGTATTTTTGTATTCTACTTTTATTTCTTCTCTTCATTCCTTCCTTTTTTCTTTTAGGCTCTTTGTACTAGCCCACTACTATTTGCTTTGGGCCAGGGTTAGGCTTGTTTGTAGGTGAGATGTAGACACCATTACAAATCGATTTATAAGTCGTTATAGGAATCCAGTTTATCAATCATTAGATATGATATCTTTGAACTATTAAACTTTATTGTACCCCTACACTATACAAGTCACCAAACTAGATTTTAATCGTTTATGGTTCTCACAATGTTTTTCGTTTCAGCAATGAACACTTCCCAATTTTATGAGTGCATAGAGAATTCACCTTTAGTTCATTCTCCTTGAAGTATCTTACACACTCACCTAGGTGGCTTCTAAATGTCTAATCTTATAGATAAATTATTTGGTCATATTTTCCAAAAATAGAAACCAAAAAAGCATAAATCCTTCAAGTTTTATTCTTTGTTACTAAACATTTTCTTTATCATGAGAATAGGTTTTTTTATTTAACGATGTTCAAATGTCATACATAAATTTATTTGATCTCCCTGAACCTAGATCTTGGAATCGTAAGTATTCTAGGTAGAGTTACCACCATGATGAATTAACCTAGGCCTTAAGCATATTCTCCTTGATGATCTTTCAATTTTCTCTATAGTTAGGCCTTTTGTTAGTGGATCAAACGTATTATTCTTTGACTTTACATAGTCAATTCTATTAATTTCACTATATAGTAATTGCTTAATGGTATTATGTCTTCATATTCTATGATGAGATCTCCCATTATATAGAGTGCTCCCAGCTTCCAATTAACACTTGGCTATCATAGTATATTTATACAGGTGCCAATTATTTGGGCTATAAAGGAATATCTTCCAAGAAATTCTAGACCCACTCAGCTTCTTCACTGGCCTTATCTAAAGCTATAAACTCAAGCTCCATTGTAGAGAGAGTTAGACATGTTGGTTTGGATGATTTCGAAAAACATCTCCTCCACCAAGAGTAAATACATATTTACTTTTTTATCTAACTTCAAATGATCCGGTGATCCAATTGGCATCACTATATCCTTCAAGTACCACATTATACTTTTTATCATGTAAAGCGTAGTTTTAAGTATGTTTGAAATGCCCAAAAACTCTTTTCATTTCCATCAAATGAGTTTGATTGGGATTACTTGTGTACCGTCTCATTTTACCAATAGCACACGCTATATCTTTTCAAAACTCTTCATATTCCAACAGTGAGTCACTTTAACCTTCATTCTTATCAAGTGCAAAACTCATATCTATTGGTGTCTTGGCAATGTTGAAATTCAAATACTTGAACGTGTCAAGTACCTTTTCAATGTAATGAGACTATGACAATGCTAACCTTGAGGAGTTATATGAATTCTTATCCCTAAAATTACATCAGCAACTCCTAGGTTTTTTATACTAAACTCTCTAGCGAGCATTCATTTAGTAGCATTAATGTTAGAAATATCTCTGGTAATGATCAACATGTAATGAACATACAAAAAAATAATGACTTAACAATTGAGAGTATTTTTAATGTTAACACATTTATTACACTCATTATCTTGAATCCATTTCTCAACATTATATGGTTAAACTTTGCATGCCACTGTTTGGGTGCTTGTTTCAGTCTATGCAGTGACTTAACAAGTTGCACGCTTCCCTTTTTTACGTGGAACCACAAAATGCTCAGGTTGTTCCATGTAAATCTCTTCCTCTACTTCTTCATTTAATAAAGGTGTCTTAACATTCATTTTATGATGTTAAACACCATATACCACCATCAATTCTACTAACATGCGAATGAAAGTATTCCTGTTATCGGTGAATATATGTCAAAATAGTCAAGATCTTATTTTTCTCTACAAACTTTGTCAACAAGTCTTACCTTATATTTTTAATAGATCCTTCATTTTTTATTTTCCATTTAAATAGCATTTTCGAATCTAAAGATTTATTTTTAGGAGGAAGATCAACCAATTTCTAGGTATGATTATTCCAGATTGATTCCATCTCACTATTGACCACCTCTTTGGAAAAATGATGCATCTAAAGAAGACATGACTTTATTAAATATTGAAGGATCATTTAAGGAAAAATTATCAGAAAATTTTATCCATAGGAAGTATCTATCCTTTGACATTTAATACATCTTGGGTTCTCTTCATTGATTATGTTTTCCTTTAGTTCTTCTCAATGTCATTTAGTTTCTTACTGGATGACTCACGTTCAGTTTTATACAAATAAACGTGTTTAAAAAAATCAACATTATCTAATTCAATGACCGAGTTAATGTAAATATTAGGATGTTTGAATTTATCAACAAAAAATCAACATGATTTACCATTTGTACTATATCCGATATAAATACAATCCATAGTCTTGGTTCTATTTTCACCTTTTTAGGTAGAGGAACTTGGACCTTGGTTAAATACCATTACAATTTTGAAATATTTTAGGTTGAGTTTCCTTCCTTGTCATTTTTCATATGATATAGAATGTGTTTTGTTGTGGAGAACATTGTTGAGTATTCGGTTACCTGAAAGGATAGCTTCCTTTCACAAGCTTTGCGGTAAATTAAAACTTATCAATGAGGAATTTATCATTTTATTTATTATTATATTTTTCCTTTTTGCAATTTCGTTGTATTAAGGTGGGTATAGGGACTTACTTTGATGGATAATCCCATTTCCCGAACATATTTCTGGAAAAAAAAGATTTATACTCTCACCCTTATCACTTCTTATTGACTTTACCTTCTTGTTCAACTGATATTCAACTTTCATTTTTGCATTGCTTAAATGTTGCAATTGTGTCATTCTTACTATTTAAGTAATAAATATAGCAATATTGAGTGCAATCACCACTAAAAGTTATGAAATATTTTTTCCACCATGAGATATTGTTGACTTCATATTGCAAATTTTTGTATGAACTAAGTTTAAAGAATTTAAATTCTTTTCAACAAATTTATAAAGATACTTTGAAACCTTAGGTTCAACACATACTTGACATTATAATTTATTACACTTAAACTTAGGTAATATTACTAAAATTATCAGTTTTTACAAGATTTTGTAATTAACATGTTCCAACTGAATATGCCATAAATCATGTGAATCAATTAAATAAGAAGAAGGTAAACTTTTATTCATTTTAATGAATATTATATTTTGGTTTAAAAGACCCTCATTTAGATAAATTTTTCCTCAATGCACTTCGTTCTTACTAATTACAACCTTATTAGAAATAAAAACACAATTGAATCCATTCTTATTTAGAAGTTAAATTAAGACAAAATTCCTTCAAAATTCTGGAACATGAAGGACATTATTTAGAGTCACCACCTTTTCATATATCATCTTCAAGAAAATCGTGCGTATTCATTCTACCTTTTTTGTATCGAAATTAGCTATGAAAATAGTCTCATCAGTTCTAGCAGGGACATAGGATACAGATATATCCTTATTGGCACAAATATTACTTGTAAACCCAGAATCTGTTCACCAAGCCCTTAGGTTATCAATCAAGTTGCATTTTGGAATAATGACACACATATTTTCAACTTCATTAGTTCCTGTTATATTTTCTTGGTCATTTTTCTTGTCCTTCTTTAAAATCCAACAATCTCGAGCATTATGACCAAGTTTGCTACTATTGTAGTAATTTCTTTTGAACTTCTTCTTCCTGGGACATTTCTTAAGTCTAAAAGACCTCTTCCTCTTATTAGGATTGGTTGAAGGAGTCTCAACAATGTTTTCTACCATCATTGTTGAGTTTTCTCTAGCCTTCTTTGCAACAACATCTTCAACAAGATTAACGCTAGAAAGCTTTTTTGATTTCTCTGTAGATGCAATTGCAGTAGCAATATTTACACATCTTGTTGAATGCACTGTTGTTTCTATGATTCCAAAACCATTTACAACAACAACATTAGGATGTTTTGTTTCATTTCTTATATTTTTTGCAAAAAATGACATAAAATAAGATTAGTAAATCAGTAAAAGAATTGTTCTTCAAGCTAACTGCACAAACTATTCAGCCACCAAATATAAAAATATTCAGTACATTTTGTATATTTTTCAAACCATATACACCAACTCTTCAGTGATTTTTTTATATTCTTGGAACTGAATAATCAAACTTATTCAATTGGTGAAGTTTTTTATATGCTTCAAATTTAAAGAATAAATTGGTTCTTAGTTAGCCCTAAATTTTTGATGTTCTTTAAATCATAACTGAATGAACTGAATATTCTGATGAATTTTTTATATTCTTTGAATTAGAATATAAGTTCAAAGAGATTAAAAAAATAAAAGGCTTTAATCTTCATACCACAAAATATAGATATAACAAGTATAATAATTTTCTTAAGATGGTTATCCAAGATAAAATCTGTATACATAAAACAATGACAGCTATCAGTAATAAGCAAATAGAAAAGGGGTAACTACAGTAATAACTAGTAAGTGCGGTGAAAGGTCAGCTATCAGTGTGTGAACACAAAGGCCTAAGTCATAAACAAACCATGAATACTGAAACATGTACCTGGAGCACTACTATGACTGACATAACAAGGAACAACAAAAGAGAATGCCAAACAAGTAATGAACTAATTCAATAGCAAATAAGGAAAGGAAAGTAACCACAACAATACTATCTAGTAAAAAATCACATCAGCATATTAGCAACCCAATTGGACTTTCCCCCCAAGACCAAAGAGTACAACCAAGGGAGAAAAATTGCATTGCAAATGGGTGTTGAAAACTAAATAGTGATCGTATGCGCCCTCCTGGGTTTATAATCTCGAGCAGAAGTACCCACGGAAGGACTTCCCGCATACCACTCTAACTCCTATACACCCCTCCCTAGGCTGTAGATCATACCTAGTAGTAGTACCTCAGGCATAGCCACCTATTGTAAAAGGTGGTCTATAGAGGGATCCAATCTCACGTACAAAATCCTCGTAAAAGATCCAACTAGTGGCATAGTCATCATGGAAAAAATGCCAAAACTCAGGTTAAGCCCGTATATCATACCGTTGTAGAAATCTCAAGTCCAGGCCCATAGGCATATCCAAAAACTAGTATGGAATCCAAGTGTCTCCTCTTAGGCATTTCCAAAAATTACAGTTAAGGTGAGAAAATAAAATCAGATAATGTGAGCAAAATAACTCCATACTGATCATGAGCTTAGTTGTGGAAAGTGTAAGTATAACAGATGAGAAATTTCTTTTTGTTTATCATTCTGCCAAAACCTCAGTTACCATTTAAAACATTAATACATACTTACAACACAGAACCAACAGAATTTAGGAAGAAGGGCCATTACAACATCCATCATTAAAGAAACTTTCATCCGCAAAAATTATGAAGAATGGAATATCTGAAGTTTGAAACAAGTAAGAATGCAAGGCTCACATAACAGGAAAATGGGAAGGGTATGACACATAACAACAAGTCATGAAGACATGGAAAACAAAGCAGACCTTTATCAAAACTACAAGTAGGGTCAACTTGTAGGTGACATTTCTAATTTTATCCATGATCTCATATGGATCAATGGACCCACAAATACCAAGTCCCCTATACTAACTCCAGAGGACGAAGCCTAGAGTTTGCACAACCCCTCTTTTACTTAGTGTTATCTGTAATCTACCTTGAGTAATTCTGACTATCCTTGTAATATCACAAATCAAATAAAACAAGTAAGAATACAAGGCTGGCATGATGGGAAAATGGGAGGGGTCTAACACATAACAACAATGCATGGAGCCATGGAAAATAGGGTGGTTTGCTGTCAACTCTTGAGGTAAGTTCAATCTGTAGGAAATAATGTTAATCTGCTCCATAGTCTCATATGGCTAAATGGACACATAAGCACCAAGTACCCAACACTAACTCTAGATGACGAAACCTATAGTCTGCATAACCCCTCAATTTATTTTGTACTATCTGTAATCTACCTCAAGTAAGACTAACTCTCCGTGTAACATCCCAAATCAAATATAAAGTTTAAGGTCGAGTCCGATCACAATTGTACCAACCAATCGGTGATTTGTAGTGCATACCGTACCCAACCTTGAATAGTGCCATCTGGATACTAAAATAGCAATTGTCATCGTGTGAAAATCTACCAAGGCCAAATTTCAACCCCAACTTGCAGTATATCCTGAGGTACCCAAATGATCTGCTCGGATTAGGTGTCATTCTATGGATGGAAATCAGTACCGTATTGTCCTCTAAAGTCTAGAAGTAAACTAAGTTCCTCTATCCGTAATAGTCAAAACTAGAAAGCTATATATGTGAAGAACCTCCAAAATATACCTAATAGCAAAACTCTCTGCACATCTTTGACATGCCCATGTGAATAGAATATCTAGTACAATGGGGTTCACAAAAAAATAGTCTAAACAAGGTCACCGACTCTGAAACCATAAAAACAAGTGCCCATCCATAAGACACCATCAGAACCTAGACAAATCCAACAGGAGAAATCCCAAGATTACGATCTCCGAACTCAAGAATCAAAATAATCGATACCCACTGACTAACTAACAATACCAGTCACCACAGATAGCAGTTGTCCTTACCTGTAAAATCAACCCTATGTACGACCTTGACATTGAAATTAGAATGGCCATTTGAACCTTGATCATCAAAATCAGTCCACCAACCTAAAATAAACTAGGAATAAAGCAGAAAAGACCTCTAAACTCAAAGGAGCGATCATCCCAAGGTACTTTATCATCCTATCCATACTCTATTAATAATCTTGGGTCACGACTGTAAATTCAAATGTCATCATCTCATACCAATACGGTATAACAGATCAAAATATCACGCTACCCAAAAGCCAAATACCCAAAAATAATAGTCTTCACAAAACTAAAATCAAGGATAAATTCCAACTTCCCATAACTTCCAAAAGTCAAATACTCATAACTCAGAACCTGAGAGCCTCCTGAATTTCATACAGAGAACACAATCACAAAATGTAATCACACCCCCAGTATAAACCAATCACTAGTCCTCACAGTAGAAACGAATTCAGTAACCAGTCACGAGCTGCACAATCACATCAATCGACTAAGACTATAAATGTAATACATCACCTGAAGTATGAAATTCTTTGTAACACCACAACCTTTATACACCAGTAAAAAGCTTTTCATACACCGAGGTATCTATACTCACGAGTAAAGAAACATATTCCAATATAAACACAATCGATAAACCCAAGAAGGAAAATATGGAGCATAATTTAAATAGATCTAGCAAAGGATAGATTTTCCTTTCTGCAACCAATCCAGAACTGAGGGAAACTGAACATAACAAGTGAAACAAGATATAACTACTCTGGTTCTCAAGAACTAACTAACAGAAGTCACGAATAATGTGGGTCACAAAATAGAGCTACCGAACAGCTCATGGTAAAAAATAATCACCACAGGATAATAGGATATCTACCCACAAGAATGAAGAAAACCCTAAACATGCAAGACTACGAAACACTCTTGAGGAGCTAACTGCCTGACCTGAATGTAAGACAAATCTTAATCGTCAATGAAATAAAGACCCCTATCATCCTATCAAAGTACACCAGTCACGGCTAAGGTACAATCATGGTACAATAATTTAGTATCTATGGAAAACAGGGTAACCTTCCGATGACTAACAATATCACTAAGTCCACTGATCAACATAAAGCCCACTTCTAGTATCTCACAACTCCCATAGGCTAAACTACTCAAGCAACCCAAATCCATAACTAGGATCTACCACTATAGAGTTCCCTCCTCATATATAGGGAACCAAATGAACCCTATAAACAATGTCAACCACTTAGGTAGTACAAGAAAAGGGTGCTCAAATCCCAACTTAACATAGAGTATGGCCTACTTAAGCAAAGAGAACTCAACCTCAGATCACATGGACCATAACATAATAAAGAACCATGGTCACCCTCCTGTGTAAAAGAAAAGACCCAGATCATCCAACAGAAATCACAATCCAGGTTCCATCAAAGAACCACATAATCGAGGGATAAAAAAAGTCCTAAACCCAATCTATGATACAACATCAACAAGGATAAAGATATTGAAGCTAGTACAGATAAAGTAAACAAGAAACAAATTAGATTCACAACCAAGTCAACATAAGACAACTAAGCAGGGAAATAAAATAAAATAATATAATAAGTAGAGATCAAATGTATCTCACCTAAAATACCCTACCCAAGATCATAAAACGAAGTATAATGAGAAGCTAAGAGAACTCGCTAACCAACCTGACCAAGATATCCACGACCAGGGAACTCTCTAGCCTAGTAACTAATCCATCAACAGGCAAACCACAAACTACCAGAACTACTAATCCCTCCAACTAAACACTAAATTGAGGTTGAAACTATTGCAGACTGAATGGCTCTATGCTGAGGGAAATCTCTAGCATAATGAACCATAACCTCACACTCATAACAACCCTGAGGGGACCTTCCCCATCTAGAACCTCTAGATAAAGTACCCTGGCCACGATGTCCATGTGGACCCGGACCCAAAGATGTTCCCCTAAGGGGTGGATACTCTGACCACTATTAGTTGGCTTTAA
>JBDJHY010177041.1:0-12185 GCA_039654485.1 Withania somnifera
TTGATGAAGTTTGTAAAGTGAAAAGTTCTTAGGGAAGTGTAAGTCACTCTTATATGGTCTTCCTACCCGTCCCTTAGCCAAAATTACAACCCGTTAAAGTCATATTTGATTCCTTTCAAACATGCTTTATTAGTAGAGATCGACACAATAGGAAAGCATATGGTACTTTGTTGCATGCATGTGAGTCTTTGTGAGTTCGAGAGTTGATGCTTTATATAGCTACGAGAGTCTAAATAATTAAAGTCAATTCATTAGAGTGTGTACTATTCTTCAGTGAGGGCACATTTGGGGAATAGGGTATGCATGATTGTACTGTCTTATTTTTGTGTCAAGTTAGCCTCCAGACCTAATGTTGTGTTAAGAACGTGTAATGTAGCGTTATCCCCTGGAAGTTTGTTGTATTGAGTTTGATGTATGAGTTGACACTTGTGAACCGTGAATCCCCACATAAGGCCACAATTATGATGTTACTTTATTTACAAAGTTGTGTGTTAAGTCGTAGTGAAGGTGTAATCGATTGTTCGAGGAAGAACAAAGAAGTAAGTATGGGGGATGATCTTAGGCAGTTTTACCTGCCGTAAAGCCACTTAAATCGTATTAATTAGCTTTGTTTAGAGGATAATTGTATAGTATGTGATGGTTTTGATAGTTATTATGATAAAACACCACAAACCAATATGATTAGCATCTTTTGTAGGATTATGTTGACATATGATCAGTGAAACTGGAAGGTAAGCCAAGAAATGCAGAATAAATTCCAGGAAAAATACACTGATCATGATAGTGATCACGTCGTGATCACTATCATGACCCGGCTTGGCGTAAAGTGATCGAATCAATTTTAATTAGCCTAATTAAGGGTATTTGGGTCTTTCACCAAGAATTCTAGCAACCCTTAAGAGGCATTTTCAGGGGCATAATTAGGTATTCAATTATTATTATTATTCTTTGATCAATAAAGGAGGCTATCACAATTGGAGGAGGGAGAACTTGGAAAGAAAACATCACAATTACATCTAGGGTGAAGACTATTCATACTATTACTTACGGTATTTGTTATCTATGAAATCTGTAGTAATTATATATTGCATAGGCTAAAAACCCTAGTTATAGGGTTGTGGTTCATACACCATATATGGATGATAACTAATATAAAGTATTTTGTTTCTGGTTAATTGATTGTTATATATTATAATGGTGTTCTAATTGTTGGCCGCTTTTAGAAGAAATTCTTATTCTTGCTATGTTATTGAATCCGATAATCGTGTGAGTGAACGGGAATAGAAGGAGTGTGTTTATGTTATTAACCTTAATCTGAGAGTAGTAATATAACTAGTTAACTAAGACATAATCGTATACTTTGTTGCTTCGCTTGGGTTATTTAGGGAAGATAGTTTTAATGTTGTTATGAAAAGCTACCAACACTCTAATCGGGCATAGTTGTTGCTTGATTAATTAGGTGACTAACAGACAATCAATCCCTAGTCATAATATCAACCTCTAACTCAATAATCGATGGAACGAAGTCCTTTAAATAAGTGAAGTCCTTATGTTTGTCTGTGTAAATTCATAACCCTAGTTCGAGTCATTCATTAATTGAGTAGAAATATATTCTTCCCTATATTAATTGTCCATTAGTTAATTTTATCATTCTTAGTTAAATTACATTTTCCATTATATCTCTTCAAACTCTTCGCTTAAATAATAATTAGAATTAGTTAATCCAATTAAATAGTTAATACAAGTCCTTGTGAGTTCGACATCCGGCTCGCAAGAGCCACTATATTACGTGTACGATCGTGTACACTTGTGTGTGCATTTGGACGCAACACTTACCTACTTTTAGATTATTAGTGGGGCATAAAGGTTTGTATTCTCTTTCCACATGTATTTATGATCTTATTCACTTTCTTAGTGGTTCTAGAGTACAATTATATTGGTAGCTTGTAGTCTAGGTAGTTGTTTCCCCTATTGGGCTAAGTCAAGATGCCCAGTAGTTCCAGGATTAACTTTAGATGCCTTAGATTAAGTTTAGGTAGTAACTTGACTTAGTTCGGGTTCTTCGGTAATTTGGGATTTTTTAATAAGTTTATTGGGTCGTTTTTCCTTAGTTGATCTTCTTTCTTTGGTTGTGTGGTCTTAGATTACATTAGTACTTATTCATGGACTAGGTACTTTTGAGGTTTTTTGGTTTCTTTTCCTTACTAAGATTGTTATGGATGCGTACTCATGATACACTGCAACTTGACCTAAATATATTATTTTTAGTTTAAAATAGGATTTGAAAACTTTCAATTGGACTTCGAATTTCAAAAGGTAAAAGCTGACTATTTTTGCCACTGTTTTAGTATAGAAACCTTATATTTTTGTATACATTCTTTGGACCAAATTAGAATTCGAATTAGGTATATATTTTTATTCCCATATGGGACTTGTCTTTGCGAGCCATATGAGTTAGAGGAGGAGTATACGGTACTATTGGACATGAAACTCATTTCATATTTAATTCATGGCACCTATCCATGTTTATATATGTTTGTGTATTGTTTGTAGTTAGTACGACTTGTTAATGCTTATGGAGGTTGGTGGGTTATGTTTGTTGTTTCTTGTGCCTTCTGGATAAATGAGAGGTGGATAGGTTATAACTACATTACTATCATCATGTCGTTCAAGGTAGTTTATTTTTTACTTCCTTGTTAGATGATTCTTATCTTGTTATCCGAGGTAGCTTACTTATAATTTCCTTTTAGTCTAGATTTAACCTATTACTCTCTTTCTTGCCCTTTTTACTTAACTTCCGATTATATCTTCAGTTTATTATATTTATATCTTATATGAGCTTAATCAACTTATGATGCCTACTAAGTCTTGCCTATTTTTGTACTCATTCTACACTTTTTTGCGTCTTTTCCCTAATTCAAATCTTAGTACGAAGCATTAATGCTGACGTATTCCTTATACAAAGCTTTTGATCGGAGATACAGGGTGAACTTTGTCACATGAGTTGATCCATCTCCCATTGCTTATGGGAAAAGTCTTATTTTATATATTATATTATAGTTTAGTATATGTTATATTTATTGAGTACCATTTGTATAAGTAGTGGAACTTGTATCGATTGATACTAGGTCTTAGAAAATTTCGTCGTATATTGTTTCCCTTACTCCTTATATATGTTCATTCATTGTGTTATTTTTATTAGTGAAGGTCTTTTTTGTATTGTGGCAATGATAGGGGGCGAGGCCCCAAGATTTGGTACTTTATGGGCGTGGCCTTGGTTAATGGCACTGATGAAGGGCGAGGCACTGAGATTGGCACTATTTAGGCGGGGTCCAGTATTGGAACTTATTGAGAGGTTGGTTTTGGCACTATATGTTACTGCTCTACTTTTACTTTCCTGCACCTCCATGTATTTCCTTCATATTGTGTGTACTCACCAGGCTTAAGGGGGAAGTCACGGTAGGTTTTATTATCTTGTTTGTACTTACTGGTGGTGTAGGGCACTAAGTCGGTTTTGTGTGTTTACTTTCTATTCCTTACTTAGTTGTATCCTACTATAGAACCCTTTATGTAACATTTCCCTTTATGTAACATTGTGGTTAGTGGGGTTTGTTTTAGCTGGAGCACAGGTATGTTTCCTTACTCCAGTTTTTGGCTTTTCGGGTACTGGTCATCGGGGATTAGGTTCACCATGTTTAGTTTCTATTGATCGGTACTTACACTTTCGGTATCTTACCGTTTTGCTTATCTATTAGTTTGCTTCTTTCCTCTTATTATTGACCTGTTTTACTTCCTCGCCTTTATTACTCGCATGTTACTTTAGCCTAATCGGCCGATGATGCCTACTAGGTACCTTGTTTGGTACTTATGTTGCACTTTTGTACCTTTTTCATGGTGCAGATACCGCCGGGGGTTATCAAAGATGTCCTGATCATGTAGAATAGACACAACTAATCACAGGGATTATAGTTAGCTTTGACGCCCGAGCCGACCATGATTTTCTTAAGTTCGGCTTGCTTTATTCTGTCTATAAAAGTCCTTGTGTTGTATTAGTTTTGTAAGAATTACTTTGTATTTTATATATTTTGAATACTCTGTATAGTAGCTTCATATGCCATTGATATCAGGTTTTTGGATTTAGGCTATGTATGTATCCCTTCTGCTTCCATTCTTTTATATTTTTTTTATACTTTTCCACATGCTGTATAATTCAAGTGTTTATAGCCCATTAAGTGTAGCTCTAGGTTATAGGGTTAGGCTTGTATACAAGAGGGTTGTAGATCCCATCATGACCTAAATTTTCAGTTATGACACCAAATAAATTACTTTAGGGTGATCCTATTTTGTATGTGAAGAAAAAGGATGGCACCATGTATATGTGTATCGATTATCAACAGCTGAATAAAGTAAATATAAAGAATAAGTATCTGATGTCTCATATTGATTATCTATATGAGGAAGTTCAGATAACAATTGTGTTTTGTAAGATACGTTTGAGATCTAGAAACCATCAATTGATAATTAGTGAAGAGGACATCCCTAAGACTTCCCTTAGGACCCACTACATCCATTACGAGTTCCTGGTCATATATTTTGGGTTGACCAATGTCCCAGTAGCATTCATGAACTTAATGAATCAAGTATTCAAATCCTAGTTGGACTTCTCTATCATAATGTTTATTACTATTGAAATCCTTGACTACTCCAGGAGTATGGAGGATCATGAGAAGAACTTTAAGATTATGCTCCAGACTTTGAGAGATCAGTGATTGTATGAAGAATTCTCTAACTTCAAGCTCTTGATCGAGTTTGTGGCATTCTTAGGGAATATGATTTCTAATAAAGGGATTATGGTAAACCTTGAAAAGGTTTTGGTAGTTTTTTATTGGACTAGGACTAGTTTGTCCTATCGACATTCGTATTTTTATCAAATTCATAAGGTATTACAGATTGTTATTTAAGGGATTCTCTTCTATTGCATTATCATTGACTAGATTGACCTCAAAGGATGTTCCGTTTTAGTAGTATTCCTAGTATAGGGTGATCTTTCTGAAGCTCAATGCCTCATTGACTTCTTTTTTAATATTGAATCTTCTAATCAAGGACCAAGGATTTTTAGAGTATTGAGATGCTTTAAGTGTTGGTTTGGGTTGATTTTGGGTGCAGTTGGGCCAAGTGGTAGAATATGCTTTTATAAAGTTGAAGGTAATGGAGAGAAACTTTCCACCCTTGACTTGAGTTGGCGAGGGTAGTTTTTTCACTTTAGATTTGGAGGCATTACTTGTATGGAATGCACTAGGAGATATTCCCCGGCATTCATAGCTTGCAATACTTTATTAGAACAAAGAAGTTTAATTTGAGGCAACACGGATGACTAGATTTGCTAAAGACTATAACATTTCTATTCTATACTATCGGGGAAATGCAAACATCGTAATGGATGCTTTGAGCTAGAAGACCATGAATATGGGGTGTTTTCCATATTTTATATCTTTGGAGAAACCATTGGCATTAGAAAAGACCTTAGCCAATAATTTCGTTAGACTTAACATTTTAGGACCAAAAAGTGTTCTTAATAGGCTTAAGGCTCAATTTAGTTTGATTATTCAGATTTGACAACGGTAGTTTAAGGATGTTAATTATTTGGGATTCAAGATTAGGTATTGAATAGAGAGGCTAGGAATGTTCCTTATATATATAAGGTGCTATTATATTCTTGGGTCACATGTGTGTTCCATGGGTTTCTGATTTGGTTCACCTAACTCTATAAGAGGATCACTTGTCTAGATATTCTATACACTTAAGTGTAGATATGATGAATCGGGTGTGATGACCCATTTGTTCATTTCCTTTTTTCCACCTTTTTTCGTGACTTGCTGGGACCTGTAGTCGGTGACCTAACAACTCAATTGCCAGTTATCTCAGTTTTCCTATTTTGAATTTTCAGTTTTTGAACAAGAAACATGAGAGTGAATTCTTAGTAAACACACTCATAATAGAATTCAGATAGTTCTTTTAGCTCTGGAATGTCGACTCTAGTATAGAGGGACCTTTGGTTTACTTCCTAAGGTGTCCGAACTCGTTTTGTGTGCACTTGTGGGAAGTTGGGAAAAAATCTCTTTTGGTTGGTTTATCTTGAGGGGTATTTTTGTGAACATGACTGATGGCTATTTCAATGATCCTGTAAAGTCCGAAATGTCTCTTCCATGTTGTGTGCATATTAGGTTTGTTGAAATTTGTGCATGATTCCATTCTGAGCCCCTATAGGGAGCTTTTGAACATTGCAGAAAAATAATTGGGCTGTTGTCTAATTGTAGGCACAGTTGCTTCTGTGTAATCTCATGGATTTTGGTGGCAATCACATACTTTTGGGGTTTTGTTTAGCGAGATATTTGGGTGGGAACGTGATCGCTCAGAGTGAGTTCCTTGTTTAGCGCGGGCATAGTGGTTTTGGTCACGATCGCACCCTTCTGATAAATTATGCATCACGATTGTGGAGCATAGTTTCATGATTGTACCGTGGTTGACCTTGATAGGTTTTAATTGCGTGGTACTTGGAGAAAATTGGTATGAACGCATTTAGTGCCTAAGTACCAGGTTCCATCGTTCCTCATTTATTTCAAACTAATTTTTTCTACCAATTTCCATCCTTTTGATTAGTTCTTGGTGATTGTTGTTGCAGAATTTCTTTGAGTTGTTAATGGTTGCTCGAGGAGTATTTGGGTGTTTGTTTTCATGTTTTTTTCTCTCTTTTCCTTTCTTTTTATTGTAAATGTTTTGCGGTTCTTTCATAGTCTTGTTTTGGCCAATTGAGGACCTTTCGGTGGTCCAAATGAGCTCTAATTCGAACCATGTGTTCCTAGAGCTGAGTGCTTCATGTCGATATAGTTAGGCTATTTTTTTGGGCTATGGGTCCCATGATCCCGTACTAGGCATGATTTCCAACCTATTTTATATTGTGCAATATGGGTCTTAAAACTCCACTGTTAACCCATTGATCATGTTTTTTGAAGTTTTAGGTTGTTTCAGGCATTTTAGGAGTTGTTTAAACTGTGTGTGCGACTGGCGAGAGCTTTTTGCAAGAGTTCAGATAGGATAGGTTTTCCTTTCTTTAGAGACTGGGTTCATATTAAATTCTTGTTGGTTCCATCCAGTTAGTGGGGTGGATAAGTAGTCAGTATGCCTTTCTTACTATTTTTCTGCTCTTTCTTACCCTTCAAGGCCCGAGCAGGAGCCTATTTTTAGTCATAGACTGTGTTTAGTGTGCCCCTTCTACCGGGGGTGACCATATGGTTATAGTGTTTTTGCAGGGTTAGTTGATAACTATTCAAGTAAGATATGTGCTTAACTAGTGGATTCTAGCCTTTTTAGACTTCAAATATGCTTTCTTTTTTAATTCGTTGTTCCCCAGCATGCATACCGTGGTGAGGTGAATTGGGAGGGGCCAGTTTTGTGATTTACTACTTGGGGGAGGGGGGTAATGGCTAATAAAAAGGTGGTTTCTTGAACTAACATTAGAAAAAATGTTTTATAACTTGATCTCCCGCGACCCACAAGATGGTACAGGCTATTTTAATAAATATATAATTGGAACTTGGTTTTCATATATGATGTATGATACTGGATTATATCACGCCTTTTTGGAACTAAGGGTCTGGGACTCTATTAGTTGGAACTAAGGATCGGGGACTCTATTGATTGGCACTAATACAGGCATGGTTTTCTGGGGCATAGACCCTGAGATTGGCACTAATAGGTCAGAGACCCTTGGGATTGGCACTATTGGGGGAAAGACCCATGGTACGATATGGAACCTTTTGGATCTACTTTCCATCACATCACCATGCATTCATCCTCGCATTGTTTGTGCTTACCAGGCTTAACTGGGAAGTCACAGTGGGTTTGTTATACTGTTTATGGCTACCAACGAGATGGGATGCCGGGTAGGTTTTGTATGTTTTTTATTTACTATACGTATCTAGTGGTGGGATGGGGCACAGTGGAGGTTATGTATTAATTTCTTTCCTTTTTATCTTATATTCTTATTTTATTGTATTTTTACCCATTCTATTTATTGGTTGAGTTCAGATGGATATCAGGTAAGCTTCAGTGGGATTCTGCCCTGTGTTATTTATTATATGTTGATTTTCATATTGTTATGCCTTATTTTCATGTACTATTTCATTTGTTTTCTATATGACCTGTGTTACTTACTCGTTGTTCTTACTTGTATTTGATTGATCCCGGTAGGCGGATGATGCCTACTATGTACCCTTTGTTTTTGGTACTCATGCTACACTTTTGTACCGTTTCTGTGGTGTAGATACTAGAGGGGGCCTTGTAGGAGATGATACCATGCTAAGTAGAGGTGCAGGTTGATTTTGGAAATCAAAGTAAGCTACAACATTCATGTTGAGACTGTTCTCAAATTGTGTTGGGTTTTCTACCTTATCCTTTCAAGGGGAGACCAGTTTTGTAACTACCACCTATTGGAGTAGTTTTATAAATCATCTTTCGGTTACTTGGATGTAGTTAGCTCCATTTTTTCAAAGTTACCAGTCCTAGGAGGTGTTGTATATATTTTTTTGTGGTTTATTTATTTCATTCGTCTCCTTATTGCTTTATTTTACGGGTTAGCTCTTATGGGCCCATTGCTTATTGCTCCGGGTTAAGGGATTGGGCTAGCCTACTAGTGGTATCATAGGCTCCATTATGATCTGATTTTTGGGTCGTGACAAAGTGGTACTAGAGCAGAGATTTCCCCGATTTTTGTAATGACCCTTATGGTCATATTTAAGAAATATACTATATTTTGCATCCTAGAGCATTTCAGTAGTTTCCCCAAGTCGTTTATGACTTATAGGACTGGTAGTTCGATTCCCTGGCGGCTTGGTTGAGAAATATATCAAATTGTCTATTTTAGAGCCTAAAGCTAAGTACTCATTTACTAAAATCAACTTTCCTTAAAGACTAGCTCGGAATTAAATTTCCTATAGTTTCATTAGCTCTAGAATGCCAAACAAGCCCAAAACTCGGTATCAGTGTCAAATAAACCACTAAGTACAGAAACAAGAAATCCAAAATGTCTAATACAACTGTCTCCTAAACACAGATCAAATAGAAATGCAAGAAACAGGAAAAAACCGAATGCAAAGCTCACCCTAAATCTCTGAAGTAGAATGAAATCTGCACGAAAAGCTGGCTGTAATCACGGTGGGGGACTTGTAATCGGATCTGCACATATGCAAGTGTAGTATGAGTACTAGCTTTCGAAGCAACCCGAAACCAGTAGGTTTCGAGGGCCCACTAGGCATATAAAAATAATAAAAGCAACGAATAATAGAATACACTAAAGGGGTCAAAGAAGAAATTCACACAACAAGGAAAACTAGCTACTCAGATAAGAATCAAGGACAGGTACACATGTATTGCAAGCTAATCACATAATAGGATCTCAGGAAATGAAGGAAAACGTACCCGGAATCCTTGCGACAATATATGTGAATAATAATGCAATAAATAGGAATCAAAAAACATAGGAGGAGAATACATACGGCATACTGGTAACCTTACGTAAAAGAGTACATGACTGAATAAGAGCGTGAGGCACAAAATCCCACATAAGATGAAACAACAATTAACCAACAATGACAATTAAGCTATAATAGGAATAATAAAGTAAATAAAATAAATACAGACTAATCCACCATAAAGAAGCGAAATGTACACAAAAACACGCTCCCCCGTAGGCATCACCATTCTACCAAGGGTACACTAAAGAAAAAAGGTGCATAAAAGTAAACACACACATGAAGTATCGTCATCCAAACCTCACATCCCAAAATAACAGAGCCTCAAAAGTCTTAAGCCGGCAACTCGTGCCTCATATCAATAGTATCATCAATTCGTCATCAGCAAAGATCTTGAGTCTGGCATCTTGTGCCTCAAATCAATAGTATAATCAAGACAACATCGTCCAATCAAGGCATTCAACGCTTGTATATATATACTGTATCACCAATATCTGCAAAAGATTGAGTATCCTCAAATTTCCATAACCAGTAGTACCATATATGTCAAAAAAACTGTACTCACTATCGTATGATGACAGATTCAAGTCCCAGCGGCTATACTCGCTGATGAACGGAGTCGATCTCTAGTCCTAGCATAAGTCCCAGTGGGTGTACTCACTGATGAACGGAGTCGGTCTCAAGTCCCTGCATTTATTAGTCAAATGATATTTCCCTATGCCAGGATGTAAAGCCTGGGCTAAACAGGTAAACATAGTATTACCGGGTGCTCGATACAATGCTGAGTCTATAACAGTAAATAATCATTACTTATATTATTATTAGAATATTACCATTTATTTATTTATGTCATTATCCATCTTTGTTATCAAAATCATCCTCTAATCTTCATGCCTCAATAGTTAGGAGGTGATACTGACCTAGCCCCAATACAATCTCATCGAAGTCATAGGCCTAACCTCTCGTGTCATGAATGCACAAAAAATCAACAAGCACTTATATCAACATATGATCATGTAATATCAACAGCCTATGCTCTGCACAGGTATTTCTAGTAAATCTCTAAGTTGTGGGCACCATCTCAATCAGATGCCAAAATATAAATGTCAACATGGACGGATGAAAGAACTGTAGAGGATCATTATATCCACCTATACCCAACCCTAGGATGCTATTTAGTACAATTCTTAAAGCTATAAGCCCAAATATAGCCCCATGGAGCCTACCTATCGTTCGATGATAAAATGTTGCAAGTTCGCGAATAGCACCCCGAATGATATCAAACAGTCTCCAGATAATCCAAAACTTGTGTCAAAGTATTCTATATGTTAATATGAGTACAACGGTGTATTTTATCCTAAGTTTAAAATTGGGCCTAAAACAGGCTTGCGGGGCCCCCTCGTTGAAACTAAAAATAAACTTCACTACGGGTTCCATATGTTACTAGGAACCTGTGCTCCAAAATTGAGCACAATTCGATTGCGTAAGGGACTCAAATCAACTTGGACAGATTACACGTTAATGGGGTTAAAGATGAGATTTTGAGAAATTAAATATTAGAATATCGATATATTAATGATACTAGATGTATAATATAACAAGGAAATAAGAAGTTACGCAGGAATATATGGATTATCGCATGATTTTATGAATCTTATTAATTGGGGTTCATTAATGGAGGAAATAAAGAACTTAAGAATTAAAATGAAGAAAAATTACCCAAAACACGAAGGAAATCGAAGAGAAATGATGAGGGAATTTTTCTTAGTCTTGGAATGATGTTTGGGAGATGTTTTCCACTAAGAAAATGGGTTTAAATGATGTTATTTCTAAAAACTCAAGTATGGGGTCGTGCAGGGTTCTTAATATATTTGGCAGGCATTTTACTCATCGTGATTGTGTCCAAAAGTGTTGCGATCATGAAGAGTACTTGAAATTGTTCATCGCAATAGTGTCCAAAAGTCATCGCGATCGCGAAGAGCAATTCCTACACTAGAAAAGAACATTTTCTCAGAATTTTCAAATGGGGTTTTAGAAATGAAATGGAGTCCAAATTTGAAAAACCATATATGTATTTTATATGGAAAACATATTCCAGATTCAAAGAAATCAACTAAATTGACATTGGAGGTCATTTGAGAGAGAAATACCCCCAACAAAGCCTTAATCACAACGAGAAAGTTTCTAACTTTCCACAAAATGAACAAATCAAGCACGAACACCTTGTGAAGCATACCAAGGGTCAAACTAGCCTATGTTCACAATTCCAGGGCTGATGGAAGTGTCAAAATTCTAATCCAACACTCCAAACACCAAAATACCACTCAAGCTCCACGTTAGGCCATAAACATAACTAAAATCCACAATTTGGCATAAATTGCAAATGAAAACTCCAAAACACAAACTTAAGGTCAATCTTGACTTTTTTTTGGTGTTCCGGAGCTAACGAATCTGTTGTAATTTAATTCCAAGCTTTTCCTAGAAGGAAAGTTGACTTTGGTCAATGAGTCCTTAGTTTTAGGCTCTAAAATAGGCAATTTGAGATGTTTGTCAACTGAGTCGCCAGGGATCCGAACTACTGGTCCTAGAAAGTCATAATTGACTTGTGGCAACTACCAAAATGCACCAGAATACAAAACATCCCCTATTTATCAT